>PVJD01005413.1:0-116256 GCA_004026545.1 Mormoops blainvillei
TGCCTTACGCACCCGCACCTCCCACATCCAGACCTCCCCCGCTACCCCTGTTGTCTTTGCCTGTGGATCCTTCAGACAAGTTCCTTGACAACCCTCCCCCTTATTTCCCCCTTTATCCCCTCCCCCCTCCCCTCTGGTTACTCTCAGTTTGTTCTGAATTTCCATGTCTCTGGTTCTATTTTGCCCACTTGTTTGTTTTGTTGATTAGGTTCTACTTATAGGTGAGATCATATGGTATTTGTCTTTCACCGCCTGGCTTATTTCACTTAGCATAACGCTCTCCAGCTCCATCCATGCTGAAAGGAAGGGTAGGAGTTCCTTCTTCCTTTCTGCTGTGTAGTATTTCATTGTATAAACGTACCACAGTTTTTTGATACATTCATTTACTGATGGGTATTTAGGCTGTTTCCCGAACTTGGCTATTGTAAATTGTGCTGCTATGAACATTGGGGTGCATAGGTTCTTTTGAATTGGTGTTTCAGGATTCTTAGCGTACAGTCCCAGCGGTGGAATTGCCAGGTCAAAAGGCAGTTCCATCTTTAGTTTTTTGAGGAAATTCCATACTGTTTTCTATGGTAGCTGCACCACTGTGCATTCCCATCAATAGTCTAGTACACTGTTCCCTTTTCTCCACAACCTCGCCAGCACTTGTTGTTTATTGATTTGTTTATGACGGCCATTCTGACGGGTGTGAAATGGTATCTCCTTGTGGTTTGAATTTGCATCTCTCTTCAGATCAACTATGTCATGTGAAGTCAGAATGGGCCGTGGACATTCCACCTGCTCTTCCTTTCTGGGATATGGGAAAAGTCACAAGGTGGTCTCTAATTTTGCCCTCGTTTAGATCATGCCTGAGGGAGATTGGCATATATTGATTGGTTAACCCTGAATCACATGCCTCACCCCTGGAAGTTGGAAGCAGGCCAGCCCCACAAAACCACGTGCCAGGGAGTAGGAGAGGAGTGGTACTCCAGAGGACATGCGATGAGGAGAGGGCTGTTGTTAGAAGAAGGCATCGGATATGCTGGGCAAGCTGAAAACAACAGATTTCCATTAAAAGTGGAGTGACTTTCTTAAGCGGTTTAACATTTTGATGAGTGCCGACAAATTACCTCCAAAGCTGTCCTACCATTTGGTATTCTCACCGACAATGTATTAAAGTCCTCTGTTATCCACACTCCTGTGAACACTGAACATTATCAATCGTATTAATCCCCCCCTCCATTTATTGGACAGGAGTGGCATCTCGTTATAGCTTTGATTTGTATTTTCCTTACCCTAGTGAGTGTCGGCAACTTTTTATATGCTTATTAGCTTTTTGTGTTTATTTAATAAATTTCCTTCTCATTACTTTTGCCTTTTTTTTTCCTAATGGATTTTCTAATGTGTTCTTACTGATTTGTAGGCACTCATTGTATATTAGGGATAGTAATTAACTTTATCTATACCTTCAATGTTGCAAATACTCCCAGCCTAGCATTCAACATTTAACTTTGTGGTGCCTTTCACTGTAATCAAATCTGTTGATATTTTTCTTTGCGGCTTATAACTTTCATGTCTTATAAAGGACTCATCCTAAACTATAAAAAGCATCTGTGTATATTTCTTTCTGGTGGTTGTTTAGTATAATTCTTTAAACTTAGGTATTTAATCCATCTGAAATTCATTTTTAAGTATATATTTCTTACTTAATTTCCTGTCTATAGATAGATAGCCATTTATTCTGCCACTGTCTCCTTTCCTTGCTAGCTTGAAATGCTGTTTTTTAAATTTTAATTTTTTTAAAGTTTTTATTTATTGATTTTTTTTTTAAAGACAGAGGAAGAGAGAAAGAGAGACTGAGAGAGATAGACATCAATTTGTTGTTCCACTTATTTTGCATTCATTGGTTGGTTCTTGTATGTGCCCTGAATGGGGATCGAACCCCTGGTATCAAACCCACAAACTTGATGGCCCTCTAACCAACTGAGACACCTGGCCAGGGCTTGAAATACTGTTTTTATCATATGCTAAAATCCCACGTGGTGGGAGATGGAGATGAGAGAGATCTTAAAAGGTAAAACTGAAAGAGAAAAAGGATCCAGGGTGACCACCTGTCCTATTTGCGTGATTGTGTGGAACTATGAAGACGAAAGAGGGGCATGAATAGGGAAGAGGGGTTTGGAGTCTGGAGAAAAATGGTTAGGTCAGCTTGAGGCACACTGGGGACTTTGATGTACTTACAGACATCAAGAACATATTTAATAGAAATACATGAAAAGCCTTTCTGGTATAATATTCACTATACAGAAAAAGGTTTTTGAGACTGCTTCTGGACTATTTGTTATATTGATCTGTTTGCCTATTCATTTACTTGGTCATCTACACATGTTTGTAAAGTACTTACTCTGTGTGAAGACAAATCTTATTCTTACTGTAATACCAACTCCTTTATGGTACACATCAGTGCTAATACAACAATTTCCACCCAGCCCATTTTTATTTTTTTAACTTCTTTTTCTTTTCATATGGTACTCATTTCCTCTTCCAGGTGAATTTTAGAATTATCTTTTCTTTCAGTTTCAGGTAAAGAATTCCATTGGAATTTTAAACCGAAGTTGAATTTATAGAGTAATTTGGAGAGAATTAATAGCTTTGTCAAAGCATTTTTCCATTGTGGTAAAGTGGCAAGCATTTCCCCATTTATTCAGGCCTGCTTGTATAGCCTAGGCAAAATCTATCCCCATGTATTTCAGAGCTGTAATTGCTGTCATGAGTTAAATAATTATTTCTAACATTTTAAAATTGGATTTTTTTTTTTTTGCTGAAAAAGAAAGCTATTGATTTATCTATATTTTTATTTTAACTGGCCATTTCATTAAACTTGCTGATAAGGTCGGTAAGGTTTCAGTTGACTCTTTGCCTTTTCTAAGCAGATAACAGTATAATCTTCATGTAGTGATGATTTTACTCTTTTTTCCAATATCCACATTTCATTTCTTTTTTCAGATTAATTTTTTTGTTTTATTTGATTATTGTTTCTTTTTGTTTACCTTTGTATAGCTTTATTGACTAATGGACAAGACATAAACTACACATTTAAAATGTACAATGTGAAGTTTTCGCATATGAATACACCCGTGAAACCATCACTATGTTAAGTAACGAACCTATCACCTCCCAAAGTTTCCTTGTGTCCTTTTTTCATCTCTTGCTCCTGCTCCTCTCCACTCCCTCCTGTCATCTCCAGGCAACAACTGATGTGTTGCTATCTTTCACTAAGGATAAGTTTACATTTTTAATAGGTATTTCATATATAGAGAGAAAATCGTACAGTGTATACTCTTTTCAATTTTCAGATACTAATTTTTTAAATAATGCACTATTTTTATTTATTTATTTTTGGTGGGGGGAGGGAAGGAGAAAGAGAGAGAGAGGAACATTGATGTGTGGTTGCTTCTCACGTGCTGCCTACTGGGGACCTGGCCCGCAACTCAGGCATGTGCCCTGACTGGGGAATCGAACCGGCGACCCCTTGGTTCGCAGACCGACACTCAATCCACTGAGCCACACCAGCCAGGGCCAATTTTCAGATATTAATGTAATGTAATAAATGTAGTTTGCTGAAAACAAATCGGTAATGCTGAAGTCAGTAACAGAAAGACTGACCCTCTTGGCCCTTTCTAGGTTCAATCTACATTGTGTTTTAACTTGATGATTTTAGGCTTATTTTTAGGTCTAGGATCCACCTCGCGTTAATTTTTGTATATGGTATGAGGCGTTTTATTTTATTCCGTATATGGTTGTTTATTTGTTCCAGGATCATTTGTTGAAAAGACTACCTTCTCCTCCCTAGAGTGACTTTACGTTTTTGTTGAAAAGCAATTAACTGTATATGTGTGGGTCTATTTACAGACTTCTGTTCTCTTCCCTTGGTCCGTTTGCCAAAAGACTCTGTCTTGATTGCCGCAGCTTTCTAATAATCTTGAAGTTAGGTAGTGTACATCCTCCGCTTGGTTCTTCCTTCCTCTCTTTCTTTCTTTCTGAAGGAGGCAATTTACTAATCCAGCATTCGTTCTAATGCTTCTCATTGGCAGTTGCCACCTGTCTGGGGATTCTGTCCCGGTCGTTCTGTCCCTGAGGCGCTGCAGCTCCCATCTTGGTCCTTGTCCGCAATTCTCAGTCCCTGCAGGACTTGGAGGACCCAGTGGAGCACGCTCTTGGAGCCTTAACTGAAGTGGCTTTGCGTGACGCCGTTTCTCTTATGTCCCCCGTACATCATGGGAGGCACAGTGCCAGGCTGTGGAATGAGCTCAGGTGCAGAAGCAGTTCTCATTGTAGGGAGCAAGCTCTTTAGACCTGGCCGCCTTGATGGTGTCCACCCATTCAGGGACTTTCGGCTTCCCGGATGCTGTGAGGAAGGCTGCCAGAGCCCCGTGAACGCCTGTGCGTTCCCATCGTTCACGGGAAGCCCAGGCTTGTACAGCCTCCCGCTGCCGGCCGGGGGGAGGGCCCCTCCACCCTCTTCTTTTTCCAAGTTGTTTTGGCTATTCTAAGTCCACTGAATTTCCATAAGAATTTCAGAATTATCTTTTTAATTTCTAAAACAAACAAATAAACAAACAACACTGCTGGGAATTTGACTTGTGTTGAATTTATAGATCAATTTGGGGAGAATTGACATATTAGCAGCGTTGACTCTTCTGGCCTAAGAACATGCAATGTCCCCAGATTTATTGTCTTTAATTTTTCTAGGCAGTGTTTTGTAGTTTCCAGTGTATGTGTTTTATACATACTTTGTCAGACTCATCCTTTAGTAGTTCATATTTTTTATGCTACTGTACCTGGTATTATTTTTAAAAATATTGATTTCTAGTTATTCATTGCTAATAGGTAGAAATAGAATTGGTTTGGTATATTGACCTTATACCTTACAATCTTGCTGAACTCACTGATTGGTTCTAGCTATTTTCTGATAGTCCATCATTTCCTATATAGAAATCCATGATATCTGCAAAGACAGTTTTACTTCTTGTTTCCAGTTCCCAATGCCCTTTCCCCATGCCTCGGTGCACTGGCTGGAATCCCCAGTGCAATGTTGAAGAAGGAAGAGGAGGGTGACACCCCTGCCTAGTCCCTGATGTTAGCAAGGAAATTGAAGGCTCTTTTAGGAAAATGCACTTGTAGTGGCTCCTTCTATGGGGACATGGATTTCTCTTCTCTGTTGGGTTTTGCCATCAGTACAACCTAGTCTGCTTTAAAAACTCCAGGATATTCTTTCTCTGACATTTCAAAGGGCTTTTCAAGGATGGAGTGGTAAACATATGTGCTAAGGTAGCTTGCTTGAATGAGGAGTCCATTGTTAGGGTTTTGCCAGGCAAAAAACAGAGGTGGGGAGTAAAGATGCCCTGCTAAAGCACAGACTCCGGGCTGAAAAGGAAGAGAATGAAGACAGAAGGGAGCTGACGGATGGGGAAAGCATTTCAGGGAGACGGAAGGACTGTTGACTGAGGACAAGTTGAACGAAAGGAGCAGAGGTAAGGTCAAAGAGGAAAATGGGAACACTTACAGGTGGTGACAATGCCCAGGGTGGCAGCAAGGGTTTGGGCCGAAGAAAAAATAATTAGACATGCGAAGGTTGTAGAACAGAGAGCTAGGACTTTAGAATTACCCAGGATGCACTAGGAATCAGGTTGCCAAGAGGCTTCAACAAATGAGAGGCAGGGCCAGGAGGCCAGTGGACAACACTAATGGGGGGCGGGGTAGAGGGTGGCACAGGTGGATGGAGCAGAGGCTTTGGCAACAACGTGACAGAGTGCAGCTCTGGTTGCAGCAGTCGGGAGCTAGGAAGGTCCCGCCCCATATTTTGACCCTGGCCCTACTTTCAGACCTTGAGACTGGGGTGAGGTACAGTAGGTTACTGCCCTGAGAAGGGGTGACGGGAAAATACCCAGGGAAAGTGCAAGACTCTTTCTCCCCAGTTTGCGGGTCCCCACTCCCCTATGCCTGGTTACACTTCGGGATTGGAAGCCAGCCCCAGCCCACTGCCCAGGGACTGCAGGGCCAAGTGTGGCCGGTGCCCGAGGTGGACAACAGCAGGGTCTTTAGAGTTCTGGGACAAGTCGCTTCACTTTTCTGGGCCTCAGTTTTATCGACTCTAAAGTGGGATTTTCATACACGCCAAAGATTAAATTAAATTAAACTGTCCTAAGTGCTTAAGAATGTCCCCAACTATGATTATTTTGTGTTCCTTAGGTTAGACTCTGATTCCCCTGTCCCTCTATCAGGAGGTCCCTGATTTCGACCAGAGGGCTATCACACTGCTGACTCAGGCTGAATCTGCCCACCCCCTGGGAGCGAAGAGCGGGGGTTCCGCTCCTCGGGCTGCGCCTGGGGCTTGAGCCATTCCCTGGACCCTCGGCTCTTAGAGCCTCCAAGAGTCTTGCATCAGATTCAGGGCTGGACCTGGACAGAAGGCTGTGCAGCCAGCAGCCTGCACAGGACAAGGAGCAGAGGCTGCAGGTGGCGGGGGACAAAGGAGCAGGAAGTAAAGCATGTGTGTCAGGCCACCAGGGCGGCCTGGGCCAGGCGTGGCGGGGCAGGGCTGCTCACCTGGGGGGCGGGCAGTGACAAAACACATGGTCAGCTTTCCCGGGCAAAGCATCTCCCCTCTGAGTTCTTCCTGCTTCTTTAAAAAAGATTTTCTTTATTTATTTTTAGAGAGAGGAGAAGGGAGGGAGAAAGAGAGGGAGAAAAACATTGATCGGTTGCCTCTTGCTCTCCCCAAACTGGGTGCCTGGGCATGTGCCCTGATTGGGAACTGAACCAATGACCCTTCGGTTCTGACCCTTTGCTTTGCAGGCTGGTGCTCAATCCACTGATCCACACCAGCCAGGGCTCCTTTATTAGCCTTTCCAGGAGAGTCTCGTCATATGCAACCCCTACCCCAACCTTGAGCCCTTTAAACTGCCAAGTCTCTAACACCTTTGCAAGGCATTAATTTCTCCTATTGGCCTACCCACCCTTAACCAGGAGAGATGCCCCTGCCAGCAAACTGGAAAAGGTTGTGGTCAGGGTGGCGGGTGGCTCCAAGAGGGCTCTCCCTCACTCCTGCCCCTCCCAGGGTAACTCCTGCCTGCCCACTGCGGCATGTTCTTTCTGAATCATGGCCCCTAGCCTCCACAGGCACTTGCACCCCAAGCTTTGCAGCTGGGCACTCGCCACTAACAGCTCCTTCGCCAACGCTAGCCTACCTCTGCCCTGTCTCTCTTGCTGCCCTTCCTTTGTGAGCCCTCTCCCTTGCCCGGCACACTGGTGGCAGTGTACCCAAAGCACATCCCTTGGCTAGGAACACCCTTTCCCATCTCCTTCACCCAGCAAAGTCCTGCTTCCCATTCAAGCCCCAACTAATGTCAGTCACCTCATCCATACATTTTTCCCCGGCCCCTTTCCCCACAGGACTAATTGCTCATCCTTAGAGTTCCATCCCAGGCTAGTGGAGGCTGCAGAGGTGTCCACGGGTCATAGCTGTTCTGCTCCTGTGCCTCTGGGAAGAGGGCAGACACTGCTGATCTCCTGTCCTGCCTGGCCCAGGCTGCCAGACGCTCGCCCAGTGCCGTCCAGGGTCCCTTGTGCGTGTCTCCAGCCCCCGTCTGGGCTCTGAGCCCCAGAGGTAGCAGGTGTGCCCCTCACTCGTCAGGAAGGCTCTGGCTCCACCCCACTTGGCGGTGTGCAAAGCTGTCGTACAGATGGGGATGTTGAAAATATCCGTGACATATTCCAAACTGGCCTACTTTCCTATCACGAGAGAGTCTGAGGCTGAGACGGGCGAGGATAAGTGAGATGGGAGTTTGGGGCCCGTTCTCACCTCCTTCTCCCTCCTTCCGCTCAGTTGTTAGACAGAAGAGGGATTTGCAACCTCTCCCAGGAGTCTCCCCCCTGTTCTGGGGCTGTGGATGGGGTGCTGGTGGGCAGCAGTGGGGTGCAGAGGGCCTGGGGAAGTTGGTGGTAGAACCAGGGATGGAGCCCTCGGTCCTGTCTTGGGAAGTTCCCGTCCCAGGTACGGCATTGGAGGTCATCTCACTGGACCTGGGGGCTGAAGGCTTGGGATCAAGTCCTGGTTCAGCTGTGGCGCATTGGCCGAATTTCTTCACTTCTCTGGGCTTTGGTTTTCCCATCAGCAAAATGGGTCGCTCATAACCCTTGCTTGCTCTCCTCAAAGGCTTGATTATGGGATTACTTTGAAGGCTGTAAAGCTCTGGGCCCTGCCTTATTAATCCGATTATCTGCCTTTTCACCTAGGCTAGGATGCGTCCTCACCTGGCTAAATGGTCACCTGCGCTAGTCTTCTGCTCCCAGTGGGCTTGGCAGGTCCCCCACCTTTAATCCCAGTTTAATGATCTCTGAGTAGGGAGTCACCCACAGTCCTTCCTTGGTGCCAGGCCTTCATCACCCCTGTTGCACTAGCAGGAAGTTCACACCTGGAGCTCACTTCAGTCTCTCTTGCTGCCATGGAGCCCTTGGGTGTTGTGTTCTCTGGTTTGTCTCCTTATTCACACATGAGGTGATCATTATTTTACTTTCTCCCCTTTCAGGCAAGACATCCCCCTCCTTCCCTCTGTAACCTACGGTGGGCAGGATCTTTGGGGTATTTCTCTAACTGATGAAGCTGGGTTTATTCCCACTTTCAGGTTCTTTACCCAATTTTATTTTTCCAGGGGGCAGGTGGGCAGCCTCTGCCTCAGTTTCCCCAGCTGGCATACCACAGGGAAATCATTGGCCAAATTGGGAAAAATAGTTTGCTATGGATTCACTAATCAGAGCAAAAACAGAAATAATAGTTCATATTTCACTTACGCAGATACCCTTCATCCAGCTGTATCACTCCTAGGAGCTTACTCTACCGATATGCTCACATTGTGTGAAATTAAGTAACTACCGGGCTATCTCTTGCCCTGGAAACAGCCTCAATACCCACCAACAGGGACCTTTCTATGTGCTGAGGTAGAACAATCTCCAGGTCATATTGTGAGGTGTGTATTTTACGCTGCTGTTTGTAAGAGGACACAAAGAAAGCGTTCATGAACACAGAAGCAAGCCCGAAAGACCCAGGAACCTGGGAATGGTGGATGCTTCTGGGGCTGGACCTGGTTGGCTGGGGGCAGAGGCAGTGGTGGGGAAAGTGACTTCCTTACTTTGAAGAGCTCCGCCCTAGGGGTCCTAGAATAAGCTGAAGAAGACAGGGGGGTCCACAAATGCCTTGCAAATGGTCATGTATATTTATGTGTCTAGGGAGAGGGTACGAAGCTTGTGTCAAGACCACAAAGGGTTCAGGGTCCCCGAAGGACACACCCCCTATTGTAGGGAGTGGTCATTAAAGGTCTTTGAGTGGAAAGATCTAGTGGGGCTTTAGAGTAGTGGGGAGGAGCAAAAGTGTCTGATTCCCCCTGGGAGCCAGCCCAGGGCCTAGCACATGGAGAGGGGATTGTGGGAAGTAAGACATTCCAAAGAGCAGGAAGTCCACTTAAGGGGTGATAAAAATAATCTATGGGAAGGAAAACCAGAGGGCTTTTTAAAAACTTTGTTTGGAGCAAGACCAGGGAGGGGAGGGCCTGCCCCTTGGGCAGACTGCAGGGTGTTAGCTGAAGATGGGGAGGTGAGTTCCTCCCTGCCGGATCACACACACACCTCTTGATTGCTTGGGAAGCAGAAACCTGAAAGGGAGCCTCCCTTGGGGTGGAAGCCGGGCAGAGGAGGAGGCTGCAGGGGTGCAGCGTGGGTCCAGAAAACTGCATTCTGGGGTTCTGTGGACATCTTCCCAGTCTTCAGAGCAGGTGCCCTGGGCCCCAGGGCATCAGGAAAGGCCAGGACTCACGGAGGCACAAGGTCCCAGTTGCAAAGAAGGTAGGCTCTGAAATCCACGGCTGACTTCGTGAACTCCTTGGAAAACTCCTACTTTCTTATTACTTTTAATTTTTTCATATTTTTATTTTTTAAAAATACGGAACGCTTCACGAATTTGCATGTCATTCTTGCACAGGGGCCACGCTAATCTTCTCTGCATCGTTCCCACTTTAGTGTGTGTGCTGCCGAAGTGAGCACTCACTGTCACTGTTAAGAACTCAGGGGAAATTCACATTACATACGACTAAAGCGAACAGCTCAGCGGAACTTGGTGCATTCGCCCCATTGTGTGACTACCAAATCTATCTAGTTCCAGAACATTTTCATCACCCCAAAAGGACACCCCATATGCATGAAGCAGTGGCTCCCTATTTCCCCTCCCCACCCCCAGACAATTCTTTATGGGTTTGCCTATTTGCAGTGTTTCATACAAACGGGATCATACAACATGTGACCCTTTGTGTCTGGCTTCTTTCACTCACGTAATGTTTTTGAGGTTCCTCCCTGTTAAGCACGTATTAGTGCTTCACTTCTGTATATGGATGAATGATATTGCATTGTATAGATATATCCCAGATTGTTTATCCACTGAATTCTATGTTTAACTTTTTGGAACACTGCCAAACCGTTTCCCATAGTTGCTGAACCATTTCACATTCCTACCAGCAGTGTATGAGGGGGGTTCCATCTACTTTCATTATTAAGCAGGTGATTGCTGTGACCTTGGAAGGCAAGGAGATGGTTACCAGGTGCTAGCAAGGGTAAAATAGGGTCAGGATGACACCTGCTCTGTTCCTGCACCTGCTGGCTGGAGTGGCAAATGTGTGTGCATGCATGTGTTTCCTTTTTCACTAGGCAGGTGGATCAGATGGTGACATCGAGCACCTCAAAGCTAAGCTGGATATAGTCCTGCAGAAGTGGGGCTTGTGGTCCACCTGGGCCCCAGTGGCTCATGATGTGCTCTCTCAAGGATAGATATCAACTGCCTTTCCCTCCTCCTTCCTGCTCCAGTCTCCTCTCTTCATCTTTCTTCTCTTTTCTTTACCTTTCCTGGGCCTCTCATCCCCTTTCTTCCCTTCCTCCCCCCCTCCCTCCTTTCTTCCCACCACCCCCCTTTCCTACCTCTTCTCTTCTTTTCTCCTGTGTTTTGCCCACCTCTTATTTTCTCTTCTTCCCATTTCTGTCCACAACCCTGTCCCCACCTTTTCCATCTTTACATTCTCGCTCCAGTCTCCCTATCCCTCTTCCCCGCCCCCTCGGCCCCGCCCCACCAAGAGCACTAAGGCTAAAGTTCACTCACCAAAGGCAATTCTTACACCTGGGGCCTGGGTGGGAAGGAAGAGGGTAGCAAGCTGCCTGCATGTTCAGGGACTGTGTCCATGAGCCCTGTTCCCCACTCAGGCCCTGGTAGGTCACCCCAAAATGAGGTGGGGTATGGGGAAGTCTCTCCCAGGAGAGGAGACCCACTTGTATCTGCAGCACCCAGCACGAGGGCAAGCAGCTGGGGATAAGGAGATGCAGTTCTGGTCGTCTCTGTCCGTCAGGATCAATGGTCGAGGTCTGGGGAGAAAGGAGTTGTCAAAGGAGTTTATGTGCTTGTGGTGCAGGAAGTGGCCTTAGTGGTAGTCAGAGGAAAGGAGACGAGAGGCACATTCACTTGTGCCACAGGGTCCTCCTGGACATTCCCCGCGTGCCAGGCCCTGCCGCGCCACATTGAGTGAACCACGGTAGCAGCCGAGTCCTGAGCTGGGAAAGCAGGGGGAGGCAGCCCGACCCCACGGGCTCTGGACGTGTGGCTTCTGACCAGCGGCGGCGGCGGCAGTGCAAGTCTCTCCTCGAACTTATAGAACCAGAAACTTTGGGGGTGGCACCAACAACCCTCGTTTTAACAGGTCGTCTAGGCGATTTTGATTCTCACGTTAGTGTAAAAACCACTGACCGCCCTGTCCTGTGGGCTACTCAGTGCTGCCAGTCTCGTGGGAGACACAGGACCTTGCTTGCCATGTGACAGGGAAAACAGGGCCTTGTGCTCAGGAAATTCCCAATCAGAGGGTGGCACCCAGACATCTCCCTGCAAGTGCCTCTGCCAGAGTCCCTCCCAGCGAGAAGCACCAGGGTGAGTCTCCTTGGAGGGGTTGGCTACAGACAGGACTCCAGAGAACTCTCCGCTTCCACGTTCTCTCTCCATTCTTCAGAAAGTGGGTTTGATGTGCTAATGAGGGCATCAATTATTGAGTATTATTAGCATTCATTACAATAACAAGCAGGGAAGGAGAGGGACCACTGGGAATGAAGGAGGGTCTTTGGAAACTCACTGCCATTCACCCCTCTCCTACGGCACAGGAGAGGGTATGGGGGAGTGAGGAGACTAGGCTGTGGTCAGAAGGGTGCAGGCCTGCAGCAAAGGGAGGCACCTGCGTCCTGCTCAGCGCCGCCCCCCACCCCACCCGAGCTTCTGCCCCAGATGCCAGGTCACTGCCCTGGTCACTCTCTCCCCAGAACAGGGCCAAATCCCAGTCCCCTCATTGCCCTCAGTTTTCTCCTGGAGGAGTTTGGATGTCCAAGTGGGGCTCATGAAATGCGCTGGTCCCATAATAGCCCCGTGGGCAGGGGCTTTTTTGAGGATCTGGGGCGGGAGGCTCCAAGGTGGCAGGGGGAGCAGTTCAGCATGTCCAGACATAATTTCTACATCACCCTTTCCCTTGAGCCTTTCCCTAGAGGCCCATGTGCCCCTCTCTGCCCACCCCAGGCCCCATCTCCCTTTCCCTGTTCCAGCCACACCTTGGGGAAGGAGAGGTGAGCCTAAGCGTTCTCACCTGAAGGGTGCTCCCACATAACCTCCCTCCTGTAGGCTCCCAGCAGCAGGTGAGGAGACTGGGTGGAGTGACTGAGAAGGGCAAGGTGGGCAGTGCCAGCTGCCCCCTCCCAACGGAGAGCAAAGCCACAGACACAGGGGAGGAGGAAGGCCTGGGGGAAGTTACCTGTTGCACAATGAGAGTGGGGGTGGGGTGGCACCTGAGGCATCTCAGGTGGAGGCAGCTGGCACATTGGTGGTGCTGGGCACCATGCCAGCTTACAGGAGCAATTTTCGTCTCTCAGCTGGAAAAATCATACCTGTGCTGCTCTCGCCTTGATCAGTTCTTTCCCTATGCCGGGAGCCTCGGCTTCTGAGATTTGCTGGGACAGGGAGGGGGCACCTATCTTCCCTGGGGGGGTGGGGGGTCGGGCTGAGGATCAGGGGTGAGAAGTGGGGTCCATGAGGGGCTGATGGTGCCAGGCCATCTGCCCTGTGGCTCCACTTGGAGCCCTCGGGGTCTTTGTCCCCATTCAGGATCTGCATCCTTTCTCACCCCTACTCGGGATACTTGGAGGTCACTGCCCTGAGTGGGGTGGGCGTGGACAAAGGAGTCAAGGAGTTGTGCACTATGAAGGGGGTCCTCATGTTGCAGGAGGTCAACTCAGAGCGGGGACAGGTGAATGCATTGTCTCGCTGACACCTTCGGAACTGTTTCTCATCTCTAAGGGCTGATGCGTGGAGTCTCTCCCCCCGTCAGTCCCTGAGGATGTGGCTTCTTGGCATTTAGTGTAAGAGCAGAAAAATCTCCATGTGACAGGACAGGCATCTCCCCAATTGTCACCCAGGGGATAATGCTCAGTTCCTGAACTTTGACGTAAATGTATGTCTTAACCCTCAGCCATATCCTGGAGCCCACTCTCTCCCATCAACCATACGATCATGAGACATTTGCCAGAGATCAGTCCCTGCTTCTGGCAGCCCACCGGGATAGGAGATGGTGGTGGTGACAGGAGAGAGGCTGGGAGCTTTGGAGTCAGGCAGATCTGGGTTTGAATTTCAGCTTTGCTACTCTTAGATTGGCCGCACCTCTCTAAGCCTCAACTCATCTCTGAAATGGGGCTGAAAATGCCCACTTCTGCAGGGCTGTTGAGAGGATTAAATTAGAGAATATAGGTAAAGCACCTGCTGACTCCCTTCCTCTTAGGTGGGCACAGAGTAGGGGAGGGAAGAGACTTTGTCTCATGGGGGGCACCTGAGGGAGAGGCAAAGGACAGAGGCTTGTGTGGTTGAGTGGGAGGCTTAAAGGTTGAGGAGCAGCAGTGCGAGTCCCCAACTTCAGGGCTCTGAGAGGCTTGGGAGGTGGCGTCCATTGCAGCTGAGGAGGAGCCACCCCTCCCCTTGCCAGCCCCTCCCTCACATAGGGCCGGCTGCCTCCCATGCCCATCCTGGGCAGGCAGCCAGGCAGAGAGCTGGACAAGTTCCCACTGCGCACTCAGAGGCCAAAAGATGGGCACCATCCCGCTGGCAGAAGGAGAGGCAGCTGGCCCAGGAGGGAAGAAGTCATGGTGCCGACCGCTGGGGTCGTGTGTCCAAACGGTGTGTCCAAACCTTGTGTCCAAGAAACGGCTCTTGGCTGCCCTCCTGAGCTGTCTGGCCGGAGCTGGGAAGAGCCTTGTCTTCCTCTTGCACTGGCCCTGCCACCTAAATTACTGCAGCTGGAGATTAATCTCTAAGGGGCATCAGGGACTTGCCCCTAGCCGGGCATGCGGCGGGCCCCGGGGGCGGGCAGGAAAGTGGGAGAGCCTAGCTAGATTAAGGGTGCAACTGGGCAGAACAGGAAGTGGGGAAACCGGTTTGTCATTTGGGCCTCGGGTGGGGTCTCCTCTGCCGCCTCGCTGCCTGCCTGCCACTCTGCCCGGCGAGCTATAGCGAGGAGGTGTAATGTGCCCCTTCCTTGCTCATCTAAACTGGCTTTGGGGATACTGCCAGTAAATAAAAGGGGCAGGGGACTTAGCCCGCCTTCCCCTCCCTCAGAGAAGCTTGGGAGAGAAGAAGCCGGATAGAAAACCGGAGGGGGAGAGGGAGCAAGCAACCAGGACAGGAGGAGGGGGCCGTGCTGGCCTCGGCTGGAGGAGTCCGTGGGTCCCACAGGTAGGCCACGGTAGGGGTAAAGTCGGGGTAGGACCAAGGGAGGGGATGGAAGTAAGGCGGGGGCGGAACAGTGCTGGCCTCTGCAGGCTAAGGTGGTGGTGGCAATGGCGTCGCCAGGCGAAGTGTAAGAGGGGGCAAGAGCTGAAGCGCCCTCCTTTGGGTTCTGGCTTGAGAGATGATTTTAGACACACCTCACTCCTAGTTTAGGTCCCAGCAGTTACAGCAGCTGCCTGCAGAAGGGGCCGCAGCCCGAGCTAGGGGCAAGGAGGCAACCCAGCAGGGGGCGCCCGGGGACTGGGACCCGGGCGACTGAGCTGTGTCTAAGGAGGGGTGGGGGTGGGGGGAGCGTCTGGGCAGAAGCGGAGCAGGGTCCAGACTCTCCCTGCATAGGGCGGCCGTGGCTTTCGGAGGTCACCTTGGCTAAAGAGTGGCCCCCGACCCTGTCCCGCCGTCCCACCTTGCCTCCCTGCCCTGTCCCTTCCCGAATGCTTTTCCATCCCAAGGTGCGCCGGGGGGTGGAGACCGAGAAATCCCCAACCCTGGAGGTGCATCTCCTCCCCCGAGGCCGGTTCCGGGCCTTAGGTATTTGTCTCTATAGTGGCCAGAGGATAGCTTGGGGTGGGAGAAGCAGGTGGAAAGAGGAGGGGAGCGTGAGCGCGCCCCTTACCCGGCCTCGCCGCTCGCCGCGGGATCGTGCTGCTCCAGGGCGCGAGGCGCCGTGCCCCCTCCCCTCCCCTCTCCCGCCACCCCGGGCGGCCCTTTGTACGTTCTGGCCACATGCCCGTGCCCGCGCCGCGCGCGCTCCCGCCCGCAGTGACACACCCGCGCCGGTGCGCGCGCGTACACACACACACACACACACACACACACACACACATACACACACACTCGCTCTCTCACACTGGGTGACACGCCCGCGCGCGCGCGCGCGCGCACCCACTCTCCCGGCCGCCGGCGCCCTCCCAGCTGGTCCACCCCGGCGGGGCCCGCGCCCCCGGCCTGCCCGCTTGGCACCGCGCTCCGGGGCTGGGGCCGAGCAAGAAGCCCGTGAGGCAGCAAGAGGGCGAGAGCCAGGCAGGCCGGCCCGGGGCCCCCGCCCCCCGCGCCCCGCCCGATGGGGAACGCTCCGTCCCAAGGCATGTCCCTGTCTCTCTCCTCCCTAATGTGCCTCCATGCTTAAGTGGAAGGTATTTCTGTTTTCTTTGTGTGTTTTCCCCTCGGCCGGGGGAGGGGGCGGCGGCCGGGTCCGGGAGGCGGCGGCCCGAGGGGCAAGGGATGCTCCGGGCGCAGGTGTGTGGGGGGCAGGGGACCGCGGCGCGCCCAGCTTGGGGGAAGGACACTGGCGAACCGAGTGCTGGGACCCGAGAGGGGTTCAAGAATTGGCGAGGCCGGAGACCGGGTTGGGAGGGCCTAGTAATGCCGGGGGAGCGGGCCCGAGGGGTTAAAATTTAAAGGGGTATGTGTGGAGGGGTGGGAAGAAGAGGAAGGTGGATGGATGGTGAGGACTGTGGATGAGTGGAGTGGACCACCCGAGGTGGAGGAAGAGGAGGATGAAGGAGGAGGCGAAGGGGATGGAGAAGTGGGGGGAACATCAAAGGTTTCTTCCGGAATGGGGTGCACGCACCTGGGGGGGGTAGGCTTTTTGAGCCAGTCCCCCGGGGAAGGAAGAGGATGACTGCATTCTGGGGTTGGTTGTGTTGCCAGGATACAAGCCTGTATTCCCCACCCCCACCCCCAGCACCTCGAGGCCCTAGCCCTGGAGACCTCGGAGCCTAGGCAGCACTTGCAGAAACTGGGGACCCGCTCCCAGCTCAGCTGGTGGGTAGGGAGGGGCCACGAGAAGGAGGGGTCGGGGAGGGGCTATTTGATCTTAAGCCCTCCCCCTGAAGAGGGCAGGGGAGGGCGCCCCCAGCTGGGCAGAGCGTCTCGGGTTAGTGAGGAGTTAGTGATGGGCAGAGGGAGGGGCTGGGGACGGGACGCCCCTGGCTCCCTCCCTCCTCCCACGCACCCCCCTGCTACGTCAGAAGCTCCCGGACCAGCTCCGAGTCCTGTCGGTGGGGGCAGCAGGATGCTAGTGGAAGCAGAGGGGGCCGGCCTGGTGCCTCCGCAGCTCGGCTGGCAGAGCCCAGCGCGGTGTGTGCGGCTGCTAGTGCGAGCACCCCCGCCCCACCCTTCCCCATGCAGCCCTGGCAGTGCCTCCGGCGCTTTGCCCTGGCCTGGTGGGAGAGGACAGCGGAGGGCAGCTCCCGATCTCCCAGGGAGGAAGCTGGACCGAAGGACCCTGGGGGCCGAAGGGAGCCAGGTGAGCAGGAACAGAGATTGTGCAAGGAGGGGACCCTGGACTACCGTTCCCTCTCCCCAAATACTATGACACCAGGTCTTGCAGCCCCCAACTTTAAGGGAAGTGGGTTCCCTGAGCTGAGGGTTGCTGGACGAAGCCTTTGGGAAGATGCTGGAGCTACTGTTGTTTTGGGAAACAGATGAAGGCTGGGAATGGGGGGTAGCTGACCAGACTCCCAGGCTTGTGGGTCCGAATGTTTCTTGATTTGGGGTTTGAGCCCTTTGAGGGGGTGGCATTCTGAATATCCTGGTCTGGGTGACCTTGAGCCAGCTGCTTTGCTGACTCTGTGCCTCAGTTTCCCTCATTCCCTTCTGTATCTCTGTTGCTGATCTTAAAGAATTGATGGTGCATTTGATAGAGACTGTCACTGTGAAAATAATGAGGCTCTGTCATTATTGGTGGCAGCTGTGATGATGGTGGTTTCTGGCGAGGTTGTGCGTTTGTGTGTATGTGGAGAGCAGTTATGGTTTATGTGTGAGGATTTTTGCCGTTTCTGGTTGCTGTTAGGGCCACTGTGGGCAAGTGTCAGGGCCTGACATTCACACAGGAAGGAGGGCTCCAGGCTAGCTGAGATTTGTTGGGGCAGAGACTTCGCTGATGGGATGGTGTGAACGCGAGGGATAGGGGTGAGGGCTATGGGCATAAGGGGGGTTCCAAGAATAAGATCACCCCAATCCAGACTGCCTGGCACCCAGGCACCGCTGGCAGCAAGTGTAAATAAAGGCTTTGCTCTGGCTTCCTGCCATCCCGCTTTGGGGACAAGAGGGTCTTTGTCCAGTGCCCCCCTAGCCCTGCTTCTTCCGCCTTACCGTGATGGCCTGTGGTGGAGACCGAGGTCCCCCCATGCGCTCTGGTTATCTGGAAGAAGCAACTGTGGTCCTCAGGCAGTGCTGAGTGATAAGGGGGAGCTCTCCTCGGGGAAGGGTCCCTGGGAATGAGACCTGCCCCCACTCTAGGCTTTCTGTTTGCCTTGTTGCCTAATGTGGGGGTTCTGGGGTCTTTATGACCCGATTCCTGCTGGGCTGAAGGTTTCTTAAAGATGTACAGGAAACAGGGTTGGGAGCTGGGATGCAGATTCTCAGATGCGCTCTCTCTTTCTCTCTCTCTCTCTCTCTCTCTCTCTGGCCAGGGACCCACCCTGGAAAAAGGGTTTAATTAGAACCATTGATTCCTTCTTTGGCTTTGGGCATTGATCTCAATGATGTGGTCAGAGCTGGCGGAGTGGGGAGGGTGGCATGGCTGCCATCTGCCCCAATGCCAACCTTGGCTTTCCCTGACAAAACCCAAGTTTAGGCGCAAGAGGATTTTTTGAAGTACCAGGTCTATTTTAGCCCCACCCCAACTCCAGGTTAGGTCTTGGGGAAAGAGGGCAGATGGGCTTGAGGATTTGAATGGAAGGAGCCGAAGTTTGAGGATCTTCCTGAGTTGCGGGCCTGGGGCTCAGGAGTGGGGGGCCGCTGTGATTGGGAGGGTTCGGCAAGCGGGGGGTCAGGAGGCAATTGAGGGTGTCTGTGGGTGTGGGGCAGGCAGAGAATTCAGGGGAAGGATCTGGGGGAAGAATCTAGGGCTTGCCACAAAAGCTTCTCTTTCGAGGAATCTCAAGCACTTATCTCCTTCAAGCCCTGGCAAGGAGATCCTATTTCTTCCTTCGTTTGTGTCCTCGAGACCCAGAGAGGGACAGAGATTGCCTCTGAGCCTAGCTGCCTGGCCAAGTGGCCCCTGCGTAGGCACAGGGGCTGAGGGTGAAGCCCCTGGCAGCCTCAGATTTGGCCTCTGGGCTTGGTGGGAGTTGGGGGACAGATCGTGTCCCTCAAGCTCTGGTTGCCTGCTGTGGCTGGGCCAGTGCAGGTGCAGGCTTCAGTGAGCCACTGAGATGCTCTTTGAAGATCCCTTGTTGACTTCCTAGGGCCCATTCGAGCAAAGATAATAAAAATCTGGCAGTCAGCGGGTTTGAGGGCTGCACTCGCTTCCCTTTCTTTCATTCCCAGCTCTGAAAAGCGGAGATGAAGGCTTTGGGTTTGGCTAGGAAGCTGGTTTGCTTGCCCCGAGGGAGGGAGGAAGGGAGGGATAGAGGGACGGAGGCAGGGAGGGAGGCAGAGGAGGGAGGACTGATTTCCTGGCAGCCTGGAGAGTTGCTGGGGAGGTGGGCAGAGGGGCAGGGGCATGGTCCCCAGCTCCTGCCAGACATCCCCAGGCCTCAGTGGGGTTCCCGTGCCCATATCCAGGCTCCAGCTTTGTTCTTCAGTTCCTCAGTTCCGGAGAGCCCTCCCCTCTCTGCTCCCCTGCACCCCTCAGTGCCCCACAGTCGCCCCACTCCCTTCCTCGTGACCTCCCCTCCCTCTGCCCCTGTTTCTGCTGCTCTGCCTTTCACGCTCTCTCGCCCTTGTCTCCCCCTCTGCTCCTCAGTCTCCTCTCTTCTCTGTCTGCCCCCTCCCATCTGTCTGTCTCCCTTTCCCCAGCCTGGGCCCTGCTTTCTAGGACTGTCTAGAAGGTTGAGAAGCCAGGTTGGGGGGGTGGGGAAGGCAGCCGTGGCCAAGGAAGGGGTGGGCCTGGGTTTATTATGGTCTGTCAGGTGCCATAGTCGTCAGGGTCTCCGCGGAAGGGAGATGCTGAGCACTTAGGGATGTGCGTGTGTAGTCAGGGCATCACTCCTCTCCCCGCACCACAGCGGGCACCTTGCCCTGACATTGGGCTTCAGCCGCTCCAGCTCTGCTGCCTTATCCTGCTGCTGGGCTGCCGGAAAACAATGCCTCCGGCCTCTGGCCCCTCCGCCCACGGTCCCGGTCATCGCTGCCCACTGTCTCCCTCCCGCTCACTACCCCATCTCCAGGCCCAGAGGCAGGAAGGCAGGGGTGCTGTACTGACAGCCCTTCCTGGAACCCCATGTAAGCCCTGTACGCCCTTTGCCATCTTGGAAACCCCCCGTATGAAAGGCAAGACAGTCATGGAAAGAACACTAGACTGAGGAAAGACCTCCTTAGTTTCCTCCCTTGGGGCCCAAATGTCCGAATGACCTTGAGCAAGTCCCTTCCTAGTGGGGCCTCTTTTCCTCACCTGTGAAAGGAGGAGGTGTGGGCTGGATCATCTCCAACGTCTCTTCTGACATTCCACCCATGTTGTGTCTCTCTTCTGGATGATTTGCATATGCTTTGCATATATTAATGATGACGGCTTGAAAGGGGAGGGTGCCACCCACGGGGACCAGAGTCCCACCCACTATTCCCTTTCCCTTTGCCCATTGGCCCATGCTTTCCCTGCATGAATCTCCCAAGCGGTGGCAGCTGGGGCCTGAGCATTCCCTGGGGAGGTGAGTCTGCCCCGCCCCCACCATTTTCCAGCCTTGCTGGAGGCAGGATGGGGGGAGAGCCCCAGTGACAGGTACCCCAACCCTCATCCCTTTTGCTCTAAAAGGTCCAAACAGGGAAGCCAAGTGGTGTGTAAATCCACTCAAGTTGCCCATGGCTACCACAGGGTGTGTGGAACCCCATGAAACTAGCGGGGAGGCTTGAGTGCCGGCCTCCTGCACCAGGAGGCCTGAGGGCCTCCGAGTGCCAGTAGCTGGACGAGGCCTAAGAGTCCTCCTCTGGCTTCGGCTCCCACCCACGGCCCAGGGCAAGTCCTGCTGCCTTGGGCCCCTGACCGCTTCTGCTCAGCCCCCGGGGCTCTGGGCATGTATGGGTTGGAACTTGGACCTGAGAGATGGTCACTGAGAGAGAACTAGATCTTTCTGTCTCTGGGTCCAGCCTAGTCACCCCACTAAAGGCGAGGTCCCAGGCCCCCTGCAAAAGTCACAGACCTCATCAGGGAGAACCTGCTGCTCTCAGGTCTGCCCCCACCTCCACGGGCCCAGACTGATCTCTTGCGGACTGGCCCCAGGGCCTCCCCACACCCGCCACCTGGTATGTGCCGTATCTGTGTCTGGCACGGGCCAGCCCCTAGTCCTGCCTCAGTTCCCTTCACTCCTATAATGCCCATCACGTGGGGCAAGACAGGTAAGGGTTGGCACCTGGAGAAGATAATGTGGGGCCACTGAGTAATGGTGGGAATTTCTGAAGACAAGCAAAAACGCCCTGCCCCGCCAAGGAGAACTGGGCCTGAGGAAATGTAGCAAGAGGGATCAAGGTTCGATTTATTCTTAGGGAGGCACTGTCCCAGGGGCAGATTAGTTTCTGACCATGGAATTGTTGTGCAAATGAAATGAAATAATAGATGGAAATGTCCAGCACATTCCCCGACGCGTAATAACCACTTAAGAACTCTGAGATTTAGGATTTTACAGGGCATGAAGAGTTGGAAAGACCACCCCCAGAAGAGTGGTTTCTCCCACATGCAGGTTGCCACTCCCCCACCACACCCCTCATGCCCCACGCACCCACTGGGCTCTGGCCCAGCCGTCCTGGTACACCCTGCCCTCATCCTCTCTGCTGCTGGGCAAACAGAGGGTTTGGAGGCCGGAAAACCTGTTCTTCTCCCCCTCCCCCTGTCTTTGCACAGGACAGCTTGAGAGAGAGCAGGCCCACGCTGCAGCAGAAGGAATAGAGGTTAGACAGGAAGGAAAATCTCCCGGTGGCGGTGGTGCGCAAAGGGTGACCGTGTGAAGAGTGGCCGCCGGGGGGAGGGGGTGGTGAGCTCTGATAGTGGTTTTTGCCTCTTTTACCTCAATGATAGGCTTGCGTAAGCATGAATAGGTTAGGGGCAGGGAGCTGGTTGGCATGACCTTTGAGATGGCCTGAGGAGCTTGGCAGATCCAGTTTAACCTCTTGTGGCTGTTGTGGTTGGTAGAGTTTGGGGGGCGTGATGAAGGGGTTCAGAGGTGCTGCGGAAAAGAAGGGGGCTGGCAAGTCATGCTTTGATCCCCCAGGGCAGAGAAGTGAAGGACAATGTAAAGAGAAAGCGTTGGACTGGTGTCAGCTTGTCTACCCACCTCTGCTGCTGTGTGACCTGGAGCAAGTTAGCTGCCCCCTCTGGTCTTCAGTGTCCTTGATGCGAGAAGAGAGGGTGGAACTAGAGAATCTCTAAGGCCCCTTCCAACTGTCACAGGTCCTACCCACCTCCTCCGCCCTGAGATAATACATGCCTGTCCACACAGAGGATGGGAAGAATATTTCCCAGCTCCAGCTAAACCAGAAAAAATGGAGATTTGGCCCAAGAGAATACTGGCACATGCACGCATGTGTGTGCGTGCGCGCGTAAACACACACACACACACACACACACACACACCCTTACGAATGAGTCCCTCCTGTTCCAAAGACATACCCTGTTTAAATCTGTCCTTTCAGCCTGCTGGGTAGATAAAGGAGTGACTCTAGGATTCAGCTATCATCTGAATCATAAACTCCTTTTCCTCCCACCCCTGCAGAACTACCTTGCCACACTCCATTCCAGCCAGAGACTATGATCCAGTCCGTGTTTTCTCCTACCGAGGCACCTCCAGCTGGTGGCTCATCTCCCGGACAACCTCTCCCTGGTTCCTGGTAGCCTCAGCCACTTGGCCCAGTTGCCTGCATGTCCTGGCATGGAGTGAGACTGGGAAGGACTTGGGTTTTCACATGCCTGCCTTCCACACCTCTGCAAATGTCCTCGTGCCTGGACACTGGCTTCTTTTTCACCCCAGCCACAGAGGATGCTAGAGACCCAAGCCCAAGGGCGCGTGGGCGTGGGGGCCCAGACCCAGAGACCCCACAGAGAGGCCCTAGCTAGAGAGGTTTGTACGCAGCATAGGAGGTGGAGTGGGGTGTTCCACACATCCCTGGGACGTGTGATAATTGCAGACACAGGAGGCATCTGTAGCATCACTCCAGGCACCAACATCTGCCTCATTGGGGAAGAATTAACGATCCCAGCTCATTGGGAAAACATTCGGAGGCTCATTGAAGCCCTTGCAGCCTTGCCCAGCCTCTCTGCCTGCTCTCAGGGGCTGTTTCCTGCCTACCCTGTCCCCGCTCCGTGGCCAGGCTGGCCTGATGAATCCCCATTCTGGTCCCAGTCTCCTAAGTTGAAAGTTAGGGCTCTGAGGAAAAGTGAGGGCTCTTAGGACTTGCCAACCCCCCGACTTTTCAGGCTCCGCATAGCCTGGGTGCTCAGGGGACTTCTGGATGTTAAAACAAGAAGGTCCTCGAGGGGCTCCCTGAGCCTCTTCCGTGATGGAGGTGGGGAAGCAGGAAGGCGGCTCCTGGAGAGAGCCAGAAGCCATGCAACAATGAGGCTCAGGAAATCCTGGGCCCACTTCTCCTAAACCCAACAGCTCACCTCCCTGCCCTGGTCCCTGGTCCATCAGCAGCTCAGGGTTAGAATCTTTTGGTTCCCACCCCTAGGATGAGGCAGAAAGATATTGAAGTGAAGCCTTCTCTTCTGTTTGTTGTCCTTAAGAAGTAGTTTATACTGGAGTATGGGATGGAAAGAGGTTAGACTTTAGGCAGAACTTCCGAGAGGGCACTAAATGGGCAATAGCCAAGACTGGGAAGAATGGATGGGAGGCAGTTTTGCTCAGTGGTCAAAGCTCGGGTTCTGGAGTCCCACGGATCTGGGCTGGCATCCCAGCACTGACTTGCTGTGTGATTTCAGGCAAATACTTCGCCTTTCTTAAGCTCAGTGTTCTCATCTATAAATTGGGACTGATAACAGCAGTTTCCTCACTGGGCGAGTACAGGGATTAAATGAAGTAATACAGGCTGAGTTCGCGGCACATCATAAACTTTCGATAAGTAGTAATTTCTTCATCTTCATTGTCCTCTCCTCTAGCCAATTGAATGATTAAATGGGAATTCCTGAAGGAAGGGGCTTACGTGATGAAAACTCTTTAGTCTTTTCTAAAACCCAGACTTGGGTTTTAGATCTCAGCCTATGTAGGGCTGGGCCCCTGGAGCTGCCACTTAAGGCTGGTGGTGAAGAGAAAGCTAGCCTTCCTCTGTCTTCACTCCTCCTACCCCGTGGCCCTCTGGCCGTGCCCCACCCCCCAACTCACTGCCTCATCTAGGAGGCCCCCTAGGGATGGACATGTTAGTGAGCATCCTTGATTTCTTCCCCTAGTCAATGTCCCAACATCTGGATACACAGTTGTTTCTCCCCAGGATGCCTGCATCTTGAGTAATCAGTGGGAAAACTGAAACCACGAGATTGGCAGGGGGCTCTGCGAACACTTGCAGCCAGACGTGTTGTGGGTATGGATGGGCCTGAGCCAGCCAAGTGAGGGCAGTGCCCAAGAGGGTGTCGGGCCACAGTGTCTCCAGGCAGGAACGGTCTTAACGCTGCATTCCCCAGAATGAAAGGCAATAGACAGTTACAGTAGTTCCCCCTTATCTGTGAGGGATACATTCCAAGACCTCCAATGGATGCCTGAGACTTCAGATACTACCGAACCCTATATATATGGGTTTTTTTCATACTTATACATACCTATGATATTATAATAAATTTATAATTTGTCACAGGGAAGGAGTAACCATAATAACTAACAATAAAATAGAACAATATACTGTAATATAAACTATGTGAATGACTTTGGGGCCACTGTTAAGTAAAATAAGGGTTCCTTGAACACAAGCACTGTGATACGGTGACAGTGGGTCTAATAAACCGAGACGGCTACTAACTGGTGGACAGTAGAAAAACTAGATAAAGGGACGATTCACGTCTTAGGTGGGAGGGAGCAGGAAGGTGCGAGATTTCGTCATGCTACTTAGGATGGCTCACAATGTGAAACTCATGAATTCTGCATTTCTGGAATTTTCCATGGAATATTTTTGGACCGCAGTTGACCACAGGTAACCGAAACCGCGGAAAGCGAAACCGCGGATAGAGGTGACTATTACAGCCTGAGGGGGAGAGAGCAGAGTTAGAAGGGTTGCCTTGCAGGGTGAGAAGGAGGCAGCCATAATGGACAGTTGTGGGGGGCCCTGGCCTGGCAGTTTGGGGTGTGGGCGAGTGCAGAGCAGGAGTGAGATACGGGACTGTGGGCAATTTGGGGCAGGGCTGCCGTTTTCCCCTCACTCAGCCCCTATCACAGTGCAAGTGTGTGAATGCTTGTTGGGCGTGAAATGTCTGTTCCCTTTGTCACAGTCAGGGGAGGGCGACCTTCCTCAGGGTTAGGAGCCGATCAGGGTAGATGGGGGTCTCTTGGGCTGGAAGAGGGTTGTTAGCAGAGCAATGATGGCAGTCCCCCTCTGACTCTGAACTCTCACCCCCCTCCCAGAAGTGGGTGACTTTGGTTTAGGAGGCAGATGAGCCTTCCCAGGTGCTGTCGTTTCGGATCTCGTGTGGGCACCCCAGGAAAGAGCCTGCCCCACTCTGGGAAGAGAACCAGGCTTGTAGGCTGTCTGTCCTGGGGACCTCATTCTGGGGACCCCCTGTTTTCTGTGTTGTCTTGCTGTCTGTCCTCCTGTCTGTCTCCCGCCAGTGTCTCTGCCCCTTCAGTCCCTGTCCTTCCTCCAACACCCAATCGCTGTCCTGCCAGTCCCTTGCCCCCGGCGACTGCCCGCCCAATGGACAGCTCCTAAGGCTCTGCTTTGCTGTCCCTGTCCCCTCGCTGTGGCTCAAGGCCCCCGCCCAGCCCAGCCCACTTTGGAAGCCCTGCCCCAGCCCCCGCCTCTCTCCAGCTCCTCTTCCCCAGCTCTGGGCATTCATTCACGACTTTCCTCCTTTCCTGTCCCTCACCCAGGGCTCCAGCGTGCAGCGGGAGGGAAGCCTCCAGGACTCTGTTCCCTCTGTTTAAAGTCTCCAGGTTGGTAAGCCAGGAGGGAGGCCTCCCCCACCATTCCACTCCCACTGCTCCTCAGCCAGATGCCCCTCCCCAGCCTGGAGGGCCAGAAATGGGGGAGGGGGCCATCCCCGGTGGGCCCAGACCTTTGCCAGGGGAGGGAACGGCAGAGACCTGACTCTGGGGCGGGCACATTGCCTGGCAGAGAATGTGTCTGTCTGCATGGGTGTGCATGTGAGGTCGCGTGCGTGTGCAAGCCCGTGTGCATGTGCGCGTGTGCTGGCGGCAAAGCTTCCACGTACCTGGGGAAGGTGGTGGAGACAGGAGCCTTCTGCTGAGGGGACTGGTGGTCTTGGGGGAGGGGACCCTTCTCATGGGGAGAAAGAAGCCCATGATCCAGCCATGGCAAGAAGGTGCAGGGTGGGAGAAGATGGGACCACATCTGACCTAAATGCAACTTTGTTTATAGACACTCGCAAACCTGAGATCGCATTTCATTTAGCCAATCGTTTGTTCATTCCTTCATTTACGCATCCACTCATCCACTCGAAAAAGATTGATTGAATACCTCCTCTGTGCCAGTCACCGGGCTAGGCTCAGAGTCCAGCAGTGACCAAGGCAGGTGAACCAATAGAGCTTAAGGGGTTGCCTGAATGCACCGGCTGTGGGGCCTGGGGCTGGGGCCTGGCCAGCTGACTGTAGAGTGCCTGCCCGTCCCAGGGATACGAGTCTATGTGCACTGCTGTTCCTATCGGCCACTGCTTTTTCCTCTGGCAGCTGCTCTGTACTTTATGTCCTTGTAGAGTGACTCTTGACCCAATGGCATCCCTTTCATTGTGTTTCCGTGTGCCCCGCCAAGCACACAGTGACCAAAGTGCCCTCCCCACCCCCAAGTCCCTGGTGACCCTGGGGTCTATGGGAAGCATTATTGGGCCAGGACTGAGGCCACTTCAGAGGGCCTCGGAGAGCCCGGGCTGGGGGAGGAAGAATGGGCAGGGAGCCCACCCCTGACTTCTGTGCCAGGACCAGCAACCTGGGATTCTGACTGGAGAGTCAGCCCGACCTGGGTTCCAAACCTCGTTTACGCTGCTCCCTAGCTGTGTGGCCTAGGACAAACCACTTTCCCTTTCTGAGCTCCGTGGTCTTGCCGGTATGATGGTGCAAGAACACCTATCAAGCGCATTGTTAAGAGCAAAGGAAAAGCAACAGCGGCTGCCCAACTGCTGGTTCCCTTTCCGTCCCCCCTCCCTGCCCTTGCGCTGTTCCGGGGTCGGGCACTGTCTGGGCACTGCCCCTACCCCCGCCTTGGGAGAGGGGCTGCAGAATCCCGGTCTTGCTGTTCGGGCCTCCACGCCCTCTAGCCCTTCTCCAGTGCCCGAAGGACGCGCCAGCCCCAGTCCAGGCAGGCAGCCGGGGGAGGCCGCTCTCTCTGCCACTGTGGCTGCTGCCGCCTTGATGGCTTTTTAATAACTTTGCTCGGAGACAAAATGCAGAGCGCTCGTTTGTCTGCCTCTTAATTAAAATTACCGTTTTCCTAAAAGAGCTACGGCACTGCTCCCTTCCCTCGCCCATCCTCCGCTGTTGCAAAGAAAGCAGGGGTGACTAGAGACCATGGTCCTTCCCCTCTGCCCTGTCCTGGTCTTGAAGGCCACCTCCGCCTTCCCCACACAAACAGCAAAGGTCCTGAGGGGTGGGCTCAGGGGCAGAGAACTGGGGTGGGGACCTGAACGCTCCCCTCTTTCACTCCCCCCCTTCTGGAATACTTCCAGAGGCAGGGAGCTCGACACCTTTCAAGACTTACTTTCTACATCCGTATAGAAGGGGAGCCACCCCATCCTGCTTTAAAACCAGAGTGGAACGAGATGTGGGTGGGTTTGGGGAAAGCGCTGTGAAGGATTGCTCGAATGGTACCTGGGGTGGAGGTGGGGAGGCATCCATGGAGGTGGACACAGTGGGCTCAGTCCCTCAATGTTGACTCTGGTCGAGGTTAGAAGAGGACTTTGAGCTCCCCTGTGGGCTCTGAGAGAGAAGGGAGTGGGGGGTGAGGGGCTGGAACGGGGTTGGGGGCTGGTAAGGAGTGAGGAGGGCCTCATTTAGTTGTTGCTGAGTTTGCGGGGGGAAAAAGTCATCCCTGATAATAATGCCAATACTAACGACCCATGACGTCTCAGCCACAGATGCTACATTAAGCTCTGTCCGTGTGTTAATTCATTCTCTCCTCACAACTGTCCCGTGAGCTCGATGCTCTTGTCTCAATTACAGGAGAGGAGACAGACCAGAGGGGTTGAGTAACATGCTCAAGGTCACACAGCTAATCCATCATGGCAGCCTCAGCCTTCCTCCTCCTCCTTCCGCCTTCCGCCTTCCACCTTTCTTAGGTCTAGCCTCAGTCCCTCATGCTGTCTGTAGAGTGGTGGACCTTTGCCTCTCCTCGGCGCTCCCACAAGCAGGGTCCCTTCGTGACTCATGCCACTGAAAATCACCATATTTTGCCATGTAGAATGCGAACTTTGTTGCCCAAATTTTTTAGGGAAAAATAAGGATGTGCATTATACATGGGTATAATGATTATATGCTGTGGGTATAACAACCCCATGTATAATGCGCACAAAAGCGTGGGTGGGTGTTATGCATGGCATTATACCGTACCTCTGAGGTTCATCTCTATCTTCCTCCCCCGACCCCATGCCTGGTTCTGTCCGTGGGGGGACTCAAAGGTGGGGGTGGGGTGGGGAGGGGGACCGGACATTAGAGAGTTCCCATTCGCAGACCTCCTTGTGGTTCTAGCAGAGTCCCATTCCACCCGGGGAAAAAGGCCCGTCGGGACAGGGGAATGACTCAGCGGCTTAGTTGTGATAGCTGCTTGGTTGTGAGACAAGGGGAGGTGGTCATATAGCATAGCCCCACAAATAAGACCACCTAGGAAAGCATTCTAGAAGGTTCCGGGGAAGCGGGAAGTGCTGAAGCCTGGGACCTGGAGATCTAACTCCTGGAGGGATGTCCTGAGACATCTTTGTCTCCACCAACTCCCTTTAGGCCTGGCCTTCCCCTCTGTGAGCTTTGGCTTCTGTGATTCTTCTTCCAGGAGCACCCTCTCTTTGTCATCTTCCATTCCCGCCCCTCCCTTAGCCTGCACCTCCTGGAAATGCCCCTCTCTGACCACTTCTGATTTGCCCCTCTGAACTCCCACAGCACGATCAAATCTCTCGTGGCCATTGGCTCTGCAAGTAACAGCCTAGTGGTCCACACTTACTTTGGGGGGCAGCAAACTCAGTGCCTTCAGGGGCAGGACGTGGTGAAGCAGTGGATGAGGACAATAGGGGATGGCGGGGACTGTGGTGAGGAGAAAGGCGCATGTGCCCATTAAAGGGATTAAAATTGAAAAAGAACAAAACAAAAGAAAACACCACCAGCCAAACAAAATGCCTGTGTCTCAGTGTGGTCTGAATGTGATTGTTACCAAACTGCGATTAATTTATATTGGCATCCTCCCAGTGCCCAGCACTTACTGTATGTGTACTAATTGTTTGCTGAGTGAATACATGATCATACACATACCAGGCACTGCACTAGATACTTTGCATATTTATTTCTTCCCATCTTCCTAAAGCAGGCACCAGTTTTCCCATTTTGCTGTTGAGGAAACTGATGGCCAGAGAAGTAAAAAGACTTGTTCAAGGTCAACTGTATGGGAAGTGGCCAAGGCAAGATTTGAGCCTTGGCTTGCTGTATCCTTTCCGATCTGTTTGGTCGTCAGTGTGTATACATGTGACACATGACCCATGCATTCGGTGCCCACCCTGGGTAACAGGGAGGCTAGTGGCCTCATGGTTGACATGCACTGCATGCCCTGTGGGTAGGTAGGGTCGAAGGAGATGAGGGCTGCAGAGGCAGGGAGGGAGTAGGCACCCCTCACTCCAGTGCACCCCTCCTCCCTCAGCTTCCGGTCTCATCCCAGCAGAATAGGGATGGCAACGTGGTGACAGGTGCCGAGCGGCAGAGATAACAGTACTGCTGATTCCCCCATAATTACTGTCTGATGAGACGCCAGAATTAGCCACGGTGCAAGCATGGGACACAGGCATAGGACACAGTTAGGGAAGCAGCTAGGAGTGGGGGAGCTTCTCATTCCAAGCCTGGGGCCCTCCGGCAGCAGGGCAGGGTCAGCACTGGGGAGAAGGAAGTAGGCTGGCAGGGAGGAAGCACTGTGTGGTTAACATGCACCAGATATTATCTTGTGGGCTGCGGTTTTCCAGTATTCAAAGTGTGGCTAGACTGTACCCCTGAGACGTCTGGCTGCTGGACAGGGCCTCCGGGGCCTCAGGCCATGAACCAGGGACTCATAGGCTAAGCGGCCTGCCTGCCCAGACTCCTGGGCACACGCTTTGGTGCCTGGAGCTTGGATCTGCCTGGCTGGGGCCGTGAAGGGCGTAGTTGTTAGGAAGGGGCTAAGACCTAGCGCAGACTCCTTGGGTCTTTGAATCACTTTAGCAAGGTCAGGTGCTGAGGGCAGATGGAAGTGCCTGGAAGGAGCAGGCAAGTTCAGCTGACCTTGCCAGGAGAGTCGGCCATCCCAGGCAGGAGGAGTCCAGCTGGCCCCCGAGGCCTGAAGTCAGGGGAGGCCTGAGAATGAGGAGCAGGAGGCAAGGAAGGAATGTTCTGGTCCCAGAGCAGGGCTGCATATGTCCTGGGCATATCTTTTCCCTGGCACATATGCTGGGGGCAGGAGGAAGGCTGGCGGGGACAGAAGCAGAAAGGGGTCATTTGGGCTGCTCAGGCCTCATCTGGACCATTAGACTAGTTCTGGGGGCCACCAACGGAGAGGGGTGGTGACAGAATTGGGCTCACCCAACAGCGGGCAGTGCAGATGGCCGGGGTAGGGCAGTAGCCAGGCCACACAAAAAATGACCTCGGGTCATTTTTTGGGCTCAGGACCCTCTGTCCTTCTCCAAAGGGAGAAGTTGTGTCCCTGGGTCCCTGTGAGAGCCATGGACACAGACTGTGTCATTGTAAGGAAGCAGGAGCCCCACAAGATGGATGTAATGAGGTCTCTGTTCTTGGAAGTATCCAAGCCCTGGCGGCATGGTGTTCCTGAAACAGGGAGGACTTGCAGTTCTCCTGTCTCAGCACAGCTTGTGGCAGGGGCTGGGAAGACTCTGTACCCAACTAAGGCGTGAGAAGAGGGCCGTGGAAGGGTAGGTCCCCAGAGGACCTTTCGGGGCTGTGCTACCCTGTCCCCACCTGGGCTTCAGTGGCCCTGGGGCAGCTCTGCTCCCTGTCCCTCTTCTGGCTTCTCAGCAGTGCCCCAGGGAAGAGCCCCTTTCGCTCTTCCAGACCTTGAAGAGTATGGAGCCGAAGTCCCTATCTTCCCTGGAGAAGAGGGCCGTGGGAGCGCACCCTTCTCAGGGAGCTGGATAGACGGAGGAGGCGCCACGGCCTCTGACCCAATGGCCTGGACAGAGACTCAGGGATGCCTTGGAGGCAGAATTGGCTTCTTCTTCAGGGGCATCAGGGTGTAGGGAAAGAAGGGGGATCTGGGCCGAGAACCCCCGCAATTGAGATCAAGCTCAACTCTGACCTTGGACAAGTCACCCCTCCCTGAACCTCCGCTTCTTCACCCGTAGAATGGGGGAGAGCAACCAGCCAAGGTGACTCTGAGAATTGAATGACACTGTCTGTAAGAGCCCTTGCAGACTGCCGTGACTGTGGGGGACAGGGGGTGTTGGGTTTTTTGCAGACAGATGGAAGGGGAGACTGTTTATTTCTCCACCTTCCCGGCTCCTGGGAAGGTTCTGTTTGGACAACAGGGAGAACTTCTGAAAGCTGTCCCTGGCGTCTGGTCAGGCTTCCCCGGTCTGCCTGGACCCAGCGTTTGGCAGAAAACTCTCTGAGCTCCCTGCCTCCTCCGAACTCCAGGTTCCCTTCCTCCTGCTTCCTCTAGTCTCTCTGCTAACCTTGACGTCCTACATTCTTGGTCGGCTTGCTGGGCGGTAGAGCAATTAACACAGTAGAGGGCTGAACCCTGTCTTTCATCCCGCGGCAGTAGGTGGAAGCAGGTCAAAGGCTCACAGGCCCCTCGCCCTGGTGGAGGAGGCTGAGCGCCGGAAGAGGCAGAACATGGGCTGGGTGCTGAGGGCCAAGGGGAGCACCTCAGTCCTTGGCGTTGCCTTGTTGTTGAACACTGGTCAGAATGGAGTGGACTTGAGGTCACCAGGCCCATCCATGTATTTCAAGACAGAATGTAAGCACTTCTGCGAGGACACTCTGCAGTTGCCGAAGTAGGAGGGGGGCGCCGAGGAAGCCACCTTCCTGAGAAGATGCAGTTGGACTCAGGATGGGCAAATGGGGTCCCTACTGTCTTGCATTGCAAGCTAGAGAGGCACTGACCTGGCACTTGACAGAGCTCACGCATGCAGCAATCTCTCAAGGGGTCCTAAAGGTACATGACATGTGTGCGTGGGCACAGCACCCTGTCTGTCCTCATGGCATCTAAGACGGCAGAGTGGTGAGTCAGGGTGGCGTCTGTGCAGTCCTGTAGTCCCGCGCGGGCCCAGGTGTGCTTCTCTCTGCGGGGGTGAGGTGAGGCGGCCTGTGGCTGTGCATATGTAGGTGAGCACGTGCCGGGTGTGAGGGCCTGTGCCACAGGGCCCAAGTGTGACGATAGAAGTGTCAGTGAGCAGAAGGGTGTGCCTGAGTATCCAAGCAACGGAGTGTACGCTTGGAATCTGGAGACGGTAGGACCCTGGTCATTCTGATGACCGAGGGAGCTGTCTGGGTGCTGGCAAAGAAAAGAGCCACCTGACCCCGCGAGGGGTGGTGTCACTGAGGAGGCTATGAAGGGGTCTGGCCAGGTGGAGGCTTGTGCCCGGCATTGATGAGGCCCTGGGTGATTACTGGGCATCGACAGCACTTGCCCGTGGTGAGGCGGGGTGATGGATAGGGCTTCTACCCCAACAAATTGGGGCCTCTTCTCATGCGAACAAGACACCTCCCTTTCAGCAGGTTTTAGGGGCACAGTAAAGTTCCCTTGCCCACACCTACTGCCCTGACCTTGAACCCTGAGGCTGGACCACGCCTGGGGAGAGAAGTTTCTCTGGCAGCCTCCTTGGAGTGGTGGCAGGGCTGGGAGGACCGGAGCCTCCCTCCCTCTCTCCCTGCCCCTTTGGTGTTTGCGCCTTTCCTTCTTCCAGGCCTGTGTTCCTCTCTGCTGCCTCTCCAAGGAGATGTGCAGCTGACAGGACACCTTCTCTGGGCCTGCGATGGTGGAGACACCATGCGTGGGTCAGCCCGTTAACCGGCGCCGCGCGGGCACACGCCATAGCCCCTCCCAGCTTTCCCAGCAGAGGCTTCAGACGTTGGGGTCTGACGTGCTCCCTTCTGCATATCCACCCCCTCCCTTCTCCGGGAAGCCAATTAGCCAGATTTTCATCAGTAGCTAAAAATCAAAACCCTACAGCCTTGGGCCTGATAAAATCCTGACAGTGGAGTGAAAGGAAATCAGGCTATTGGGCAGATCAGGAAGGAACTGTCCCGCACTCAGTCCCTGGGCCGATGCCTCTGTGCAGCGTGCGACCCGTGTGCCTGCCTGGGTGTCATGAGCTTTGAAAAACAGAAACAAAAACGAACGAGAGGACCAAAGCGCTCGTCCGTGGTAGAGCTGGGTGTGAACAGAGCTTTCCCATCTCCCAATTCAGTGATTTTTGGTCGAGCCTTGGCTTCGCTCGGTTGGGGGCTGGTGTGCAGGGAGAAGAGGGAGGATTGTCCATCTGAAGTTCTGGCCAAGAGGCAGGCTGCTTGGCTATTTGGCAAGGAGTGGGGTCAGGACACCACACAGGGACCCTAATCTCTGGTGAGCTCCCACTGGCTGGGGTGGGCACCTGGGGGCGTGGCTGGGCGGTGACCCCCAGCTCTACTTTCTTTGGGGCCCAAGGGTCTGTGGTGTGTTTTCCACTTCATTGCTGATTCTTCCTGTGCTGGCTGTTAGTCTGTGCCCTCCGAGGGCCTGCTGCCTGGAGAGGGGCTCCCTTGGCAATTGCTTTCTGGGAAGTGGCCTAGTGGGATGGAAAAATCCATGTCCCTGTGTGCCGTGACACCTGGGTTCTGTTTCTGGCTCCGCCTCCAGCTCCTGTATGACCCAGTCAGGTTTGCTCTCTGTGTCTCGGTTCCTTCCTGTGAAAGGCGTTTAGCGTTTAGCGGGAGCGAGGGCAGAGCACGGTTTCTAAGACGGAGAGGTAGGCAGGACAGCCTGGAGACATGACTCGTCCCTGCCTCAGGTTCGAGAGCTGAGGGGTTAGAGGGCTGCTGTGCTTCGTGTCCTGGGGCCTGGGGAGCAAGGGGACAGGGGCAGCAGGGACTGCACAGCCATGCAGAGCCAGGGCCACTAGCGGAGGTGGCACTGAGGCCAAGCCTCAATCTTGACCCGGCCTGTGGGTCTCCTCACCTCTCCCAGCTCTGTCCTGCAAGACCCCCGGTCTGGTTGGAGTGGTTGCTCTGTCATCACGAGGCCCCAGTCTGAGGGAGCTTCCGAAAGAATGAGGTAAACGGGGGCCTCACCCTATGGCCCCTCAGACAGGAGGCACAGGCCCTGCCCTTAGCAACTGTCGAGACTGTGGAGGAGACAAGGCTCTGTCTTAGGTGAGGCCCTAGTCTGACGGGGGAAGCGTGGGCCCTGCGCTGGGGTGTGCCCAGTTTGAGGGAAGAGGCCCTGCCCTGGCCGAGCTCCCTCTGAGCAAGCGGACAGAGTCAGCAGGAGGCGTCAGCCTAAGGACCCGCGAGAAGGAAATGCCGGTTGAGGCATCTGGCTAGGACAGTGTCCACCCCACCCCGGGGCACTCAACAGCAACTCCCCCCCTCAAATTCTCTCTCCCTGGAGAAAGCTCCAGAAGCTCTACTGGGAGCTGCTGAGGCCCAGCCCTCTTCCCTGCACCCCCACCCCCACCCCCTGCCGTGCAACAGCTCCTCCTAGGCAGGTGAGCTCTCCCTCCCCCAGCCCTGACGACGTCCTTTAATTAGATTCCAACTCGTTTACCAACTAAGTGGCCTTCTGTGGGTTTTAAATCTGTGCAAATTGGTTTGTATTTTTCTGCCCGTGTGAAGCTGTGACTGGCAGTGCCCCGTGCTCTCCCCTGCCTCTGGGCTCCCTCTGGGTTCTGCTGTCCCAGCCCCGCAGCCCACCTGAGTCTAGATGCCCGGCTTCTCTGGGAGTTGGGGGGTAGCAGGGCTCCCTGGCCATGGGGGCGGAAGAGACCAGAGGGTCACAGGCCATAGTCCTAGTCTCCTTCTTCCCCTCCCCCCGCCCAGTCTCTCAACCTCCCTGATCCTCAGTTTCCCTTGCTGTGCTGTGAGGAGAACCAACCTGGCCCAGGCCCTTCTCGGTGCGTCTGTAGATTAGTGCTGGGTGCTGGAGAGGGGGCATCACGCGTGTCACCAGCCAAGGAACGTCCTGCCTCTGACACCCTTTCGCCTTGCCTGCCTTCCCCCCACCACGGCAGCGCCCAGGTAGCAGTCCCTCTTGGGGAAATGGGTTCCACCAGGCCTCTTCCCACTTCTCTGTCCTCCCTCTCATACTTCGGGGGCCGGGCGCTGGCTTTCCCGGGGACCCAGTGACGATAGCTTGCCTGGCCTTACCCCTGCCTCCTTGGTGTCCCTGCTTTCAGTCACCGGGAAGTCACCTTTATTTGTCTAACCATGTCCTCCACGCTTTTAAGTCAGCTCCCTTTCCTTCTAGGCCCCCCTCCCACGGGCCCCCGTTCCGCATCCTCTCTGTCTCCCCTTCCAGCCCAGACAGGCTCTCTTGAGGTGGCTGACGTTCAGGGGAGATGGTGCTGGGTTGGTGGGCAATGTGGAAACAGGGGGGTAGGTGTGGGGGTTTCTGGCGCCCACTCTGTGCCAGGAACTGGACACGAAGCCCTGTCCCTAATCCTCGGTCCAGCTGCCTCTTCCTCTCTGATTGCCCTTCCCCCCACGGCCCACCCCCACCTCTGAGGCGCTGGTTGGAGTGACAGGAAGACTCAACAGGGCGCTGGGCATTAGCAGTTTGGGGGGATATTACACAGGAATGTTTACAGAAAGGCAATTGCCCGGAAAATGACTTTGGTTGCGGTGGTATGGGGCGGAAAAGACAGTTTTAGAAAACAGACACACATGGGTTTCTGCTCCAAGGACCCACAGACAGATGGGGACGGAGGGGCATGGGCACACACGGAGCCCAGAACCAGGGGCCCCAAAGACAGAGAGGCCCATTTCTTCACAGGGAGCGGGACAAGGGATGATCCTGTCACCTGATCCGGGCTCCCAGAGCCTCTGCCAGTCTTGACCTTTGGCCTCTGGCCTCTGACCTCCCAGCACGGTGTTCTTCATGACTGCAGCAGGCACCCAGCAGGATGAAGCTGTCAGGCACAATCGATGGTGGCAGTCGCCTCGGGGCTCCTCCTGGGTGATTTGGACTCCTTTTACTTTGGCTGCAGGCAGCGGGACTGGGGGAGCCTTGAACTGCAGGTGTGTGTGTTTGGGCAAGGCGCTGTGGGGTCCGAGCCAGGCCTTCCACCCTTCCAGCAACCTCCACACACCCCTCCCTTTGCTCTGCCCGCAGGCCTCACCAGATCTAGCCAGGCCCTCTGGGCTTCCTGAGCTAGTGCCTAGCCCCGACCTCTGCCCAGGTAATGGATGGGGACGCGCACACCTGTGAGGCTTCTCAGCTCCCCAGGGGAGGGACCTTGGCCAGCCTCCCAATCTCCATGGAGAGGGAGACAGGGACCTGAACTCTAGGTCTTGAGCTGCATGGGGTCCTCATAACAGAGGCCCCAGAATCCTTTTCTCTCTCCAGTAGCTTGTAGCTTCGCTCTTCCCTGTACTTTCTCCCTTCCTCTCCCTTCTCCCCCCTCCTCACCGCCCCCCCTCCCCGCCCCGTCGTGTCCACATTCTCTTCCTTTGAAGATGATGTCATGTGTGAACACTGCCCATCGGCAGCCAGAGTAAATGGTGACATCTGGGTAAATATGCCAGGTGGGGATGGGCTCGATGGCTTACCAGACGGTGCCGCTAAAACTTAGGGAGTCTTAACTCTCATCATGAGTTACAGTGATCTCATGCAAAAGCATGCAGCGGAGGGTGATAATAAATCAGGCTCATAAATAAACGAGGAATTTGGAATCAGTGGAACAAATAACAATGTCGCCTTGTTCCCAAGCATCTTCGCCTTTATCCGCAGCCGGCCACTGGGGGGAGCCCACCTCTTTCTGGTCACCCCCACCTTGGCTGCGTTCCTTCCCTGCTGCCCCGGCGGGGGAGGGCTGGGCTGAGGGAGACCAGAGAGGCCCTTCCCCACCCTTCCCTCCCCCTTATTCTGAGCTGGATTTCACCAGTCCCAGGCATCCTCCCTGTAGCCTGAATCTCTGACTCAAACATTATGGCTGGCCTTGCACACTGATGGTCTTTGGAAAGATGGCCAACCTCCAACCCCATCCCTCAGAGGCCTTTAAGTCTCAACAGTCTGCCCCTTCCCCAGTGTACCCCAGCTCTGCTCCCCTTCCAGGGCCTCCCAAACCCTCCCCTTCCTTCAGAGCCCCCTGCCTCTCTGCCTGTCCATCTGAGTCCTTTCATTCCTATGTCCCTGCCCCAGTAGAACCCAGTAGAGCCCTGCTTACCCTCTCAAGGCCTCCTTGATCCTCCCCCCGCCCCGCAAGACCCCTGCCAGGATGGCTCCCTCAGTGCCCCCCTGCCATTGAACAGGAAGCATCGATCTGCTCGGGGCTGTGGTTCCCGGAGCCAGCTGCTTGCTAGATTGGAATCGATCTCTGGGCTTTTCACGGGCTGCTCAGTACAGGGAGGGTCGCAGTGGCTGTAAGGACTTGGTGGTGGCTGGAGCAGGCTCTGGGGTAATGAAATGGAAAGGCTGTCCTGCTAAGGCTCAACTGCGTTGTGCCAGGAATGTCTTTAATTCGAAACAATGTACGTTCCCCTCCATTGTCTTGCCAGCTTCACACTCGGTGCCCCTGGGAAGGGCTTAGGTTAACAGCCCCATTTTACAGATTAGTGCCTTCAGGCTCCCAGAGGGAGAGAACCCTCGACAGGCTGGGTAAGTAAATGAGTGGCCAGCCAGGGGTCCCTCAGGGAAGGAGCTGACTCTGTACCCAGGGCTCTGTACCCTGGCCTGGGTTTTTTTCCTAGCAGTGCCCTGACTTCAAGTGGCTGGGCTGGCCCGAAGGGACAGATTCATGCCTGAGCCCTGGAGCTCCCATGGGCCTCCTTCTCCTAAGGGTAGCAGGACGGCCCCCCCAGCCCAGACGTGCCGGCCAGTCCTCCCAGTCCACTGTGGCCCTGCAGAAAGGAGGGGGAAATGCACGGGGCAGGGAGCTGGGACCCTGGCTTCTGCAGGGACCTTGCCTCTGTCTCCAGCCTAGCTTCTTTCTTTGTCGAATAAAGCCAAGGCCCTGGAAGGTTCTTAAACAGATTCTAAAGCTTTTCAAATCAAAGCCCCTCCTTCCCATCACCCCTCAGGACAGCTGTTTTATCTCCTGCCCCCTTCTCTCTCTCTACCGCTCCCCAGAACCCAGCTCCTGCCTCATCCCTGACCCCGCCCTCTACCATGCCTGGGTACCTGAGGGGTGAGTCCTGACCTCAGGGAGGCAGGGAGAAGCTGGTCCTTGCTCCACTCTCTGCTCAGGCCTCCTCGGCAGCCCCCTCGCCACCGCTGCCACCCATGTGACAGTTAGAGGACCGCACTCACCAACAGGGCTGCATGCGAACACACATCCACTGTCCCCACGGCTGCTTCCTCTCTGCCCTGCCCACTGCTTGCTCTAGGAGCCTGGACCCCTCCTTGCCAGCCCTGCCGTGGCCCCTTTAATCAACCTGGAAGAACCTGGGTGACCCTGGACCTCCTCACAGTCCCTGACTGTCTGGGGCAGGCACACTGCTGGTCCCACCCCAGATATCCTGAGATCCCCCTCAGAAGCCAGGGGAGGAAGTGCTGCAACGGAAGGTGGTATGGGGAGGAGTAGCTCTTCGGGGCCCGAGGGGCCAATGACAATTGGAGACTGTCTCAATCAACGCGCCTCTGTGTGTCCAGAGCTCTAGGAAGGCAGGACCGGCCTGCCCATCCGGCATAAGGGAGAGGTCCCTCTGGCTCCAGCAGAGCAGAGCAGGACTCTAGAGCGGGGGGTTCCCGCAGCAAGGCCGCGGGCAGAATCCGCCCCTGCCTGGGCAAAGAGAGGGCTACGGAGTGTCCAGGGTCCTCGGCCACAGATGGTCTCCTCCTGCTCGGTTGTACCCGATGAAGTTGCAAACCTCCCACTGCCGTCCAGGGCTAGTGGGAGAGGGAGGTGAAGGGTCGCAGGAGGCGGCCCCCTGTCTCTGGTTGGGGCTATTTCTTCAGGACCCAGAGCACCCCCATCTTGGCCCCTCCTTCTCCCGGGTGATTATTAGGTCACTTTCTTTCAGCCACATTTACTACCACCCTGGGTGGCCATCAGCTCCTCAAGGGTAGGTCCTGGGACCCCATGAAGATGGTCCCAGGGTTCCCAGCCTGGCTCAGTCAGGAGCCACCTTCACGAATACCAGGGAACTTTTGCACTGGATTAACTGGATATTTTTTCATTAGCTCGCACTGAATTCACAAAAATTTACTTGAGCCCTGACTGGTATGGCTCAGTTGGTTGGACGTCCTGCAAAGTGAGAGGTCACTGGTTCGATTCCCAGTCAGGGCACATGAGTAGATTGTGGGTTCAAGCCATAGTTGGAGTACAGAGGCAACTGATCGATGTTTCTCTCCCTCTTTTTCTCCCTCCCTTCCCTTCTCTCTAAATAAATAAATAAATAAATGTATAAATAGATAAGTAAATTTACTTGAAAGGGAGCCTTATCTCTCTGACACCCCAAGGAATGATATCCATGAAATCAGTAGTTGGACCTTCTAGTTGGGGGTGTTCTAATCCTTGTGAAAATAAAGATATAATTATTAAACTATTTTTAAAAATGCTTCTCCCACAGTGTTGTCTGCATATCTGGGCCTCACTTTGGGAAGCACAATAGTGGGCGGTGGCTGTGAGAGGGACAGATGCCAGGGTTGGTGGGGAGAAGGAGGGAGAGACCCCAGGCCCAGTGCCAGGGGAGACAGCAGGTGAACCAGGAGGAGCACCTAGTGCAAGGTGGTGGGGCGGGGCAGGGGGATGTCAGTGTTCCATCAACAAACAATTGTGGCCTCTCAGAAAAGTGTCGGGGAGGGCTGGGGAGAACCTAACAGGTATGGGGGTCAAATCTGGCCTCTACCACTCACTGTGATTTTGGACATGGCACTGGATTTCTCTGACCTTGGTAGCCCCACCTCTGAAATAGGACCACAGTAACACCCCCGGACGGGGCTACCGGGAGGCTCACAGGCCTTGATGATGACCATCAGAACCTTGGAAGCTGTGGAACTCTCTGTCCACAGAAGCCATTTTTCCCTTGGTTTTGATAGAAGGTGTTGGGCCCTCCTGGGCTCTGTCCCCCAGATCTACATGCCTCAGCCATAGCCCAGGGAGGAGTGTGCGTGTGTGTCTGTGTGTGTATTGGGTGAGGAGCGGCTTTTCCTGAAAAGTGGCTAGATTTCCACTTTCCTTCTCAGATGGACAGGAGGTGACCAGGGCCCGGCAGCAGGCCTGGTGAGCAGTGGACATGATGCGGGTCTGGGCTAGATGCAACCTGGCCAGGTCCCAGGGCCTCCAGCCTCTTCCTCTTTTGCCCCAGCTGGCCCTGTGAGTCAGCCCCTGTGTGGGGGCACGTGCGTCTACTGTAGTACCTGAGACCCCCAGACCTCGGCTACACTTGGACGGTGCTGTTTTGAGGCTGGTAGATTGTGGGGCTGGGGATGTGCCAAGAAGACTGTGTTTGTCTCCCAGGGGGAATGACTTCTGGGGATGGGGGAGGGCAATCTGTTTGATGCTCAGGAATACGTCGAGGTAAGCCCCAGCAACTCCTGCCACTCCCTGGAACACTCTAGAACCACTGTCCGCTGCTGGGCTGTGGGAAGGTCAACATTGAGACTGGAGGTGGGAGACAGTAGGGCTGGGGCTGTGGCGTCCGGGAGCTCAGGGATGGTGAACATGAGTGGAAAGAATTCAGAGTTCTGCATGGGGACCTCAACCCCCGGCCTTCTCTTTTCTCTCTCCTGTGCTGTCCTTTGTCCCCTGTGCGTCCCTTATAGGTCTTGAACTTGCGTGTGTATGTTGGGAGGGGAGACTGAAGAAAGGAGGGAGGGGTCAGGAGGGTCCCAGAAGGAGGGTTTGATCTGTTCTGTCTGCTTATTTTCTCCTTTGAGTTTGTCCCAAATCCATCTCTCACTGTTCTCTCTGTGCCCAGTCTCTCCTGTCTGTCCATCTGTCTGTCTCTGGGAAGGGAGGGAAAGGGGGTCCCGCGCCCCAGTCCCTGGGCCTTTATCTCCGTGGGAAGCCCTGGCTGTGACCTTTGACTTCGTACCCCCTCCCCCAGGTTTCCTAGTCCTGGGCCCTTTCCAGGCCAACTCCCAGCCTTTAGGACAAGAGTGTCCTGGATGTGCCAGCCTGCCAGGAGGCTGGCGACCCCCGCCTCTCCTTACAGACGCTTTTAAAAGGAAGACGGTGTAGGCTCCTTTCTACATCTTTCAGGAAGCATCCAAAAAGAAACTCCCCTTCCCTCCCCTATCAAGCCAGCGTTAAGAAGGAGGAAGGGGGTGTGTGACTAGAAAGCTGTCCAGAACCCCAGCTTCCAGGCTCTTTGGTCTCAAAGGACAGCACTTCACCTGCAGTCGTCCTTCCAAACCCACCCGCAGAAGAGCAAGAAGCCGGGCCCTGCTCTCCGCCCTCTGCCCCTGTAGATTCACTTTCCACCCCAGCCCCGCTTCTGCTCCTTCTGCCCTCTAGGTGGGGGTGGGCATCTCCTGCCTCACCCCGTTCCTCTCTGCTATTCCCAGGCCCGGCCCCGCCCCTCCCCGCAGTGACCCCGAGGGGTTTGGGCAGCCCCAGGCCGGGCGCGCAATGACCCCGCCGTGTCCCCTCTCCCCTCTCGCAGATCCGGAGCGGAGCAGCCCCCCCATGCTGTCTGCAGATGATGCCGAGTACCCGCGAGAGTACCGGACCCTGGGGGGCGGGGGCGGCGGGGGCAGCGGGGGCCGGCGCTTCTCTAACGTGGGGCTGGTGCACACGTCTGAGCGCCGGCACACGGTGATCGCGGCCCAGAGCTTGGAGGCGCTCAGCGGGCTCCAGAAGGCGGATGCCGACCGCAAGCGCGATGCCTTCATGGACCACCTGAAGAGCAAGTACCCCCAGCACGCCCTGGCCCTTCGCGGTCAGCAGGACAGGATGCGGGAGCAGGTGAGTGGGGGCCCGGCTGCAGGCTGGGGCGGGGGAGGAGGCGACACGGGCCAGCTGGTGGGGGAGCGGTCTGCCCCCATGCTCCCCTGCCCCCAGGCTCATTCTGATTCTGAGGATTCTGAGAGGCGTCTGGGGCAGAAGGGGAAGAACTGGAGAGTTGGGCAGTTGCCTCGGTTAGCCTTTTCTGGAGCCTGGGGAGGGAGGAAATGGGGTCTCAGCCCCCAGACCTCCTGCCTGCAGTCCTGGAATTTGGAGCACGGGATTGGGCAGAAAGAGACCAGCCTCTACCTCAAGCTGTTGGACTGGGCAGAGGGGCAGGCGACCGCGCCTTGGAGACCAGGGCAGTGGGAGGAAGAGGGACATCTTGAGGACTGACTGTTCTGAACCTGAGGGTCCATCCAGAAGTGGAGCTGAGACACGTGGAGTTGGCACCTCTGTGATGTGGCCCTGTGGGAGCCCCAGTAGGCTGGATTTGATGTGCCCTCAACCCCTGCAGGGACAGAGCCCTGACCTCCTGGGACCTTTTACCTCCCCCTTCTGCCATCCTTTCCCCAAGACTCTCCGTTTGACTTTGAACTAGAGTCCACCTTTCGGTGCCTTGGCTTCTCTCCTGCCGTCAGTAAGGCTTAGGGGGGAGTTGGGACTCCTGCCTCTGGTCCAGGGCCTGTTTTGTCTCCTTTTTTTATAGGGGTAGGGGGACGCTTCCCTTGTCAGCCTCTCCCCGATCCTTGGGTTCCTGGATGCATCTCTCCATCCAAGTATGACCTTCTTGTCTGTAGGAAAGTTCTTTCTTGGAACTAGCCTTCTGCTTACAGTCCCACATTGGTGAGAGTCACCCTGATGGCTGCTGAGACTCAGGCGTTATCAACCCTAGAAGAAGGGACCAAGAAGAGGGTGGTACATCCCATCAGCATCCTTTCAATTGAGTCTTGGGGTGTCAGCCCCTGCTCTCATGCCTGTCTAGCTCTGCCCCTCACCCCTTCCCAGGTACTGCTGGGTGTGGCCGGGGAAGGGGCAGTGTTCCTACCCCATCCTCACTGCAGGGAATAAGGACACATTGATTCATTTCTGCTACCTTATCTGCCCCCTCACGTCACCCCCAGTTATGTCTGGCTTTTGCTTTTTCCCAGCTCCAGAATTCTCCCTGGAGCAGAGTTCCAACTGGGATAAGGGAGAGTTCCAGATGAAGGATATGTGGTTCTTACTCTCAGGGATCCCCCCTCTGTGGGTTCCCTCTGTTTGCTCTGGCTTGGGGGGATGCGGGGGCATTTGTAATCTAGATGGGGTGAAAGGATGGTTAAACCTAAATAGAGGGGCACAGTCAGTTGGAGCAGGGTTTGGAGGAAGGGAGATGAGGTGGGCAGGCCTGGTCGGGGAAAGCTTCCTGGAGGAGGAGGTACCTAAACCAGGCTTAGAAGGACGGAAAAGGACTGATGAGGCATCAAGAGAGAGAATGTTGTTTTAGAAGGTGTTGGGAAGGGGAGGGAAGCATAGACTTGAGCATGGTTGGTTTGGGGACTGGCACAGAGGTCCACCTGGCTGATGCAGAAGGCTCAGGGTGGGTGGGCGGGCTGGAAAAGTGGGGGCAGATGGTGGTGGCTAGAAGGGCTGTAGTTGTCTTCCATGGTGAAGAGGGGCTGTCAAAAGAGGGGCTAGAGGCAGGAGGAGAAGGAAAGGAAGAAGAGTATGTGTTAGGGAGGACAAAGGGAAAGGCATGGGGGTTGGAGGGAAGACCGAACGAGGCTCATGCGCTGCCTGGACCTGAGAGGCAAAGACAGAAAAACTTGGGTGACAGAGAGATGCTGGTGCCTTGGGGAGAAACGAGGGAGTTGGGAGGGAAATTTGTGGGTGGAAGACAGGAATATGGGAGAAGAGCTTGAGGAGCGGGAAGGGTATTCACAGGATGTCCGTTAAGCACCATTCGTATAGTTCAGGACTCCGAAGGGGCCTCGGCTTCAGGGGAGGGGTTGGGCACCGTCAAATCAGAATGGAAGTGGGACCTTGTACATAGCATGGCCACCACCGAGGCCGAGTGGAGCCTGAGAGGGGAGAGGGGCCATCATAGTCGGGGAGGGCGACCAGGAACAGCTCTGCATCTGAGGGAAAGCAGAGAGGCTCAGAAGGAGGCCCCCTGCACTTCAAAAGTCAGGAGGGATGGGGAGAAAAAGGGCATTGGGACTGGCCAAGATCTGGGGTCCAGAGGGGGTTGAGGGCTCATTTCTCCAGGTGTGGCGAGGTAATGGCCAGTTACAGAGGAGGTTGGAGGTGGTGGGGGGACAGGGCCCTTGCCTGCAGACCCGCCTGGGGAGGTTTGGCCAGAAAAAGATGAAGATGATCAAGGTGGCGGCCGCAAGGGGCAGCAGGCCTGTGAGGGATGTGGGGGTGTTTGAGGGCTTCATCCGTGTCTGGCGTGTTCTTTGGCATGGAGTAGGCATTCAGTAAATACTTAATAAATGAATCAAAGCACAGTCACTCACTATCAAATTCATTCGTTTACTCATCAGCTCGTTGATTCCCTCCCGTGGAGTGTCAGTGGGTAGGACCTACAGGCGGTTCACTTACCATGGAATGCTCAGTGCCTAAGCGTAGTGCTCGCTCAGTAAATATGTATGGAATGAATGAAGATGAGTGAATTGGGAGATGCTGAGGGGGAGGGGGCCATGGGGGAAAGTCCTGGAGGAATCAGAAGGGGGACAGGCTTTGAGCCTTAGGTGTAGTGTAGTCTTGAGGTGGGAGAAGACTCACTTCTTCTGGGATGGCAGGGAAGGAAGGTGCAGTGGGGAAAGAGGCACATTGGGGCAAGGACCCCTGCGGACGGTTCTCACCTCTACGAAGTAGGAAGAGCCATCTCAGTGAGGAGGGATGGGAGCCATCTCTGGAGGGGGAGAGAAGTGGGGAGCAGCTCCTTGGCAGAGTGTACAAGGAGATGGTCGAAAAATGAAGAAAAGGACCTCAGGAGTATCTGATACGGAAGCTTCTCCCTTCGGCTCAGGGAGCCCCAAGTCTGACAGGAGAGAAACGTGCAGAAACAGACCAAGTGCTCCAGTTAGAGACCCAGCCTTCCCAAGGGACTAGCCAGTGCTGCTGGGTCCCTCTGAGGTGTGAAAGAATGCCCCTTCCTGCCCATCACAGCCCCCCAGCGGCTCCTGCCCGCTCCCCCTAATGGGGTGTCCCCCGCTTCGCACACACAGGTTGGCGGCTGGACCGTGGACCCCGTGTGCCTTCTCAGCTCCCTCTGCTCCCACCTCCATGGCGACTCCGCCCCCTCCGGGGTTGGCCAGCCGGCCCAGGTGAGTCACCCACCTCCACCCCAACCCCAAACCCTTGTCGGAGTTTGGCTTTGGGGAGGATTTTTTTTTGGAGGGGGGATATCCAGGACTTTTATTTTGCATCCCATTTTCAGGAGATTCGTAGACCCTGTATTCTCCCCTTGATTGCCTAATTCCTAGCACTCCCTCCCCAAACCTGTAGCAAAGTTTGGCTTTTGGGGAAGGAATTTTTTGAGGGGGAATACTCAGGTTTTGGAAAAAAAAATTGTGTGTGTGTGTTCTTTTCTCCTTTAAACAGGAGTCCCTCCCCCACCCACCCCCCATTGGTTTTCAGGAGTCTCTTATGCCCTGAACTTAATTTCCACCGCACTGCAGACCATCTCATTCCTCTGTCCCCACCCCACCCTTCCATTCCTGAGCAGACCCAACCTTCCCTGATGTCTTACCACTAGGAAGTTCTTTGTGATGTCTCTCTCCCACCCTTCTTGCTATGTCCAAAGCTTAGTTTCACAATTTTAAGAGGATGCTGGCATCTGGCTGTTCTGAAGTTGCTTCCTACTTCCCCATCAAGCCTCATTTTCCCTGATGGGAAGATGGGTCTTATCTGAGACAGGGGCGCACCTAGGCAGGGTTTGGGCTCCCGGCTCAGGCCAGGACATTGCCACGGGAGAAAAAGAGACAACAGAGGCCCAAATGGGGAGGAGGGGTCAGGGAGTCAGCGTTACAAGGAGGAAGGGCGACCCGAGGGGGCCTCAACTTGGTGTTCAGCTATAGGAGGCTGAGGAGGTGCAGGGTCGGAGGATCCAATGGTTAGCATGGGCGTCAGCTTCACTTCCTCACACATCTGGCTTCTCTTGGGGACGGGCAGCAAGCCTTGGCCTTTTTTAAGAAGCAGAAGAAAAAAAAGTGACAACCTAGGGAAGGACAACTCTCCAGAGCGCCGACGTTTTAGCTCAGTGAACTCGAGTCTGGCAACAGATTGGCATGGCTTGGCATCACTCACAGGGCATTCAGCCCCCTTCCTTTCCCAGTTTTCTGCCCCATCTTGACTGAACTTCGGGGAACCAGATGTGTCTGCCCCCACGACTGGATGGCAAATGGGACCGGCTTGTCCTGAGTGGCCAAGTGCATGTGGAGGCTAAAATGGGACGGGAACAGGGACAGTGACGAGGCAGAAGACAGGGGTGTTATGCCTGGGGCACACAGAGTCCTGCAGAGGTGGAGTGCCTTGCGGTTAGATAAGGTTGGGGTGATGAAGAGGAGTGAGGCTGGACTTGGTGAGCTCAGCTGATCCAAGGCAAGGGGTTCAAGACCTGCTCACATCTGCTCTGCTGGAGGAGGGAGGAGAGCTTGAAGGCACCCTCATCTCAGAACCTTGGAATTACTGAGAAACGTGGCTGTGCACGTTTGGTCATCACTTGATACTTAGTGCTTTCCAAACACTTTCCATCTGAGTCTGAGGCTCCTTTCCACAAAGTGCAGGATCAGAGATGTTCGGCAAATGCCAGAGTCACCCAGCAGAGCCGAATCAGAAGCCAGCAAGGAAACAGGCACACTAGGGCCTCCCAGACTTGGCTGGGAATCGAGCTATGGTAGAACTAACAAGGCAACGGTGCACAGCAGAATGGCGGGTAGAGGTTGTGAGCTCACATGGTGGCGGGTTAGGGGACAAGACACTCTCCTCCCCTGACCCCACGCCTGATCTTTGGAGACGGGGGCCTGGAGAGGACCCTGGGAAGGGAGCAGAAGCTAGATTCCAAGCCGCAGCCCCTCCCCCGCTTCCACTAGGCTGTCTAACCTCCCTCCTTCCTTCTGCAACCCGAGTCCTGGGCTTAGGGCCGGCGTATCGGGTGACCGCGGCGACGCAGCCACTAGCCTCCGCCGCTCCTCGGCGGGGCTGCGCCCGCGGGGCCGCGCCGGGGGAGGGGGCCGGAGAGAGGATGTGCACGGCGCCGCGCCGCGCCGCGCCAGGTGGAGTCGTGGTTACCGAGGCGACCGGGGCCCGGGCCCGCTCGGCGGCGGCTCTCGCATTGCAGCAAAGGGCACCGGCAGCGGCGGCGGCGGCTGCGGAGGTGGCCGGGGGAGGGGAGAGCTCCGGCGGGTGGGAGTGGGGGCCGCCCTCCCTCCCCTGCCTGACGCCAGACCTAGGGCTCAGGGCATACACCTGTGGCCGCAGGTAAGGGGGAGAGGAGAGGCTGAGGGGGTCGGGGTCGCGGACTCGGGCTCTGCGGGGATCGGGGACACGGAGATGGGAGGGTTGCTCAGGGGCTCCGAGGGGCTGTCCATGGGTGGGGGGTGCGCAGGCTGTTGCGGTTCCAGATCCCTGAGAAACGCCCCCTTCACTCCCACACCGCGTTCGCCGCCTCCCGCATGGGCTGGGCCCCCACCCCGAAATGCGGTGGGCGACCCCTCCCCCAACCTCAGAAAGTCATGACCTTCCGGGGTGCGTTCTGGCCCCCCCGCGCTGCGCAGGTCCCTCAACTCCCCTCCCCCAGCACACACACTGCATTGGGAAGGGGTGGGAGGCAAGAGCGCCTAGAAGCACACCTGGGGGAGAGTCGTGCATGTGCGTTGCCGTGGGAGGTGGCGGCCTCGGGGTGCGTTACGTAGCTCCAGTCTGGAAGGGCGGGTGTTTACGTGGACGCGTGTTCACAGGAGTTGAGAGGTGGGTGTGTGCGCCGGTGAACGCGGAGCCAGGGAATTAAGGAGCAGGGGTGCGACCTCCCTGGAGGATGCGTAGTAGGGGCTCGAGGTCAAGAGGGGTCATGCACCCACCGAGCCTAAGGGGACGTTTGCCCAGGAAGGGGCGCGACCTCAGCTGTCTAGCTGGGGTAGGGTTCCCAGGGGGCACAGCCCCGCCCTCTCAGGGAACAGCCTTGAGAGGGACCGGCTGCCAGGGGAAGGAAGAACCCTACTAAGGGCCCCTAGAGTGGGGGAGGGAGGGAGGAAACTCCCCAGCCCCCAGAGGGAAGAAGCTGTTTTCTCTCCAGGGAGTTTGAGGACTCTCTGGCCTTGCTTCCTTGGGTGTCCGAGCAGCTCCTCCTCGCCCGTTTCTGAGAGCCCATTCCCTACAGGGCGGATGGAGGGCTTCCATCTTATTCTCCGGGAACATCTGACATTTTCCCTGGCCCTTGTAAGATTCTCCCTACAGTGGTTACCCTTTATTTTGCTTTCTCACTGTCTGCTGGGAAGGGGAGACCCCCTTCCTGATGAGAGGAAGGGAGACAGTTTTGCCCAGGCATTGGAGGTTTTGGCTTGGGCTGGGGAGCCAGACCTCTCGGGGGCCCTTCCTGCCTTTGTGGGGGTGGGGGTGGGGTTGGTGCTGGGAAATCCTTAGGGAAAGGGCCCAGAAGGCTGAGCAGTGCTGGGCACCAGGAGATGGAGAGAATGGTGCCAGATGAGAGTATTCACAGATATCCCCCTCCTCCCATTTTCCTGGCATTAATTCATGGCCACATATTTGTGGAAGGTCTGCTATACACCAGGCACTGTGATGGGCATGGCAGGAGGAGCAGACAATCAGGAAAGGGGTGAGGAGGTAAAGGGTGCCAGAGGTTGGATGGGGAGAGGCCCACCTTAGTGAACAAGGGAGGAGCCCACTGCCGTGTCACCTAAGGCTGTCCCATGGGTTTACACCCTGGAAAGAGACAGAGACGGGGGATGGATGGCGTCCCCAAGGACCTCTCCCGAGTTTCCCCTCTCCCCCTAAGGACACTGAGTTGCCAGGAGACTGTCTCATTCCTGGTGGGGCCAACATGAAAGAGGATCATTCTTCCCACTTTCCGAAGAGGGGGGTGGGAAGGGTTCACTCAGGGTGCTTTCCAGGCCAGAGCCCAAAGTCCCTGGACTGTGATTGTGGGCTTGCTCCAAGTTCGGCAAGTACAAATGGAGCAACCCTCCCATCTTTACCCTCTAGTGGGACTTGGCTGGCCTTTCCCGTGGCACCGATGCCACCCAGTCCTTTCCCCTGGCCCCAGCGTATAAACCCTCCCTTGAAAGGTCTGACTGCCCCATGGATGTGCCCAGTCCTAGGACCCTGAGGCAGGCCCATGAGGGCATAGCCAATAGGGCTGTAGACAGGTCCCATCCCCGAATCCCTCCCAGAGGCATGAGGTGGGCCCCAGCCATCTGCACATAGTGAACTGGATGTGTTGACTGTGGGGGCTGGACGGGGGTGGGGTATCTTCTGTCTCTTTTGAATCAGAGAGTACATCAACTTGATACATGATGTCTGGGACGTCATAGGCATGACACAATGGCTGAGGTGGCCAAAGGCACCTGACCTAGCCAGTGGGGCAAAGAAGGGATGAGACTTTTTCTCTTTGTATGTGTGTCTACTGCTTTGTGTGTTTCTGCATCTGGCGTGTGTCTGTGTACATACGTATGAGTGGGTATCCTTGGCTCTCTGTGTTTCTGTGACTCTGGGGGACATTTAGGGGGTATGAGTGGTGCCAGTGCTTCTGTGTTTGTGACTGGAGTGGCACTCGTGGCTGTGTGTGTGAGCAAGTCAGGGTCCTGTGGGGGGTGCATGTTTGTGTGTGAGTGAGGGTGGTCTACCTACAAACATCTCTGTCCCTGTGTTTGTTTCTGGGGTTGTTTCTGACTGTGGGGGGCTTCTCTCAAAGTGCTTGTGTCCTTTTGTGGGTGTGTGTTGTTGCTTTGGGTGTGCTTGTGGTGATGTCCTTATCAAGGATGTCTAAGAGTCTGTGCGTGGGCTCGGCGTGGGGCTGCGTGGCACGGGGTGCTGTGGGTGGCCCGTGCGCACACAGGGTAATGGTAGCGGCGAATGAGAGACGGCAGCCTTCTCTGCAGAGCCGTCCATCACCACTGGGGCTGCAGACATGACTCTCATCATAAACCTTCCTGTGCCCTCTGCCTGGCTTTGCCTGTCCCCCACGTGTCCACTCCCTCTGCTGCCCCTCCCCTTCCCGGGCCACAGGCAGCTGTGGCAAGAGCCCATTACTTCAGCCCCTTGCCTCCCCTTCCCTTGGCATTTGTGGGCATCCCCTGACACCCATGGGGGTGGCATGTGTCCATAGATTGTTCCAGGCACTGGCTAGGGCATGGACTATTCTGTCCCCTTTCCCTGCTTGCCATGGTACAATACTCTTTTTTTGCATCTCTGAGATCCAATGCCAGAGGGAGAGTTGGGGATTGTAGCTCAGACAGCGTAGATACGGGTGGCCCTGGAGAGTGAACCAATTTACTCCAGCCCTAGCCCAGCATCACCCCTCCCCCAAAACCTCCATTCCAGCCCCTCTCCAACTCCTCTTTGTCATTAAAGCATTCAGGTGGCCCAAGACACCCTGATGTTGGGTTCTTCTCCCATTGGGGACCCTCAGTGTCCCTCTCCTCTGCCAGTGGCTCTGAGGCTTGGGGAATCTTGTTTGCTGGTGCCAGGCACCCCAGGGCCAGGCCATCTGCTGCCTCTTGTCTGCCTGCTGTGGCTGGCACCGGTCAGCAGGGTGCCCTCAGCTTTGCCAAGAATCAGTCAGGCCCCCGGGCCACTCCTTCCTGTCCTTAGCAATCTGAAAGGGCTTTCTGGCCTCCAGGGAAGGCAAGGTGACCCTAGGTTGCTGTGGATGAGGAGGAATCTGGGCCCCGCCCCACATTCTAGGTGTGCAAAGAGCCCTCCTCTCTCATCTCTCTGGCCTCAGGGTGTAGCCCACGCTCCCACTCTCCCAGCTCCCTGTTGCCCGTGGCCCCCATCCATTGCCCAGGGCAGTAAGGTGACTGACATCTGTTCACCTTTCTCTATAATCCAGGTTTATCGTGTTAACAGGCCTTCCTGCCCTGACCTTGGTCTCAGGCCTCCCTCTTCCATACCTGCCCCATCAACCCTCCTGGAGTCCAGTTCTGACCTCACTGTGCTTCACTCAAACACTTTCTGCTCATCCAACCTGCTTTGGGTGTTTTGAGTCTACAGAATTTTGCTCGGCATTTAAGCCCACTCATCTGACTCCAGTTGCCTCTTTGCAGCCTGATCTCTACTTTCCCAGGCCCCGCACCCCAGCCAAACTGGACAGTAGACTGTTCCCTCAACACACACTCGGCTTGTCCGCCCAGGGCGCACGCCCATGCTTTCCCCTCTGCTCAGCCTGCGTTTGCACAATCTGAGCTGCTCAGTTTTTCAAGACCTAGCTTAAATGCCACCTCTTCTGCGAAGTTTCCCTGGCCTACCACAACCAGATGCCATTTCTCTGACCCCGCAGCTCCAATTCATTTCTGCCAGGGTCTCATGGGTTCCCTATATCATGGTCATCGGTGCCTTTTCCCACCAGTAACTCTCTGAGGACAGTTACTGTGACTGGAGTGTGTGGCTTGTAAATATCTGGAATGATATCTCCCCACCCCGACCCCTGGAGCCTGCTCAGGGCCATCCTGGGTCTCGGTAGAGTATGGGACGTACCAGGCATAGCTTCCTTCCTGCTCCTGGGAGGGTGGAGGGCCTGTGTCCCAGGGCCTTGTGCTGAGCACCAGAGGTCTCTAACCCACCCCTGCCCCTACACTCCCCATCCAACCCCTCATAACCATCTCTTCTCTTATTTCCATCAGCAGCCAAACTACTGGAGTTTCAAGGTCAGTGCGCGCTGCTTCTGCTTCCATGACAACTGCATGTGCTCTCCTGCCCTACCTCTCCCTGCACATGCTTTGCATAGGGGTGTGCGACTGCCCGGGAGCTTCCGGTGTGGGCGGAGGGCTTTGGGGCTGCAGGCCGTGGCTGCCGCTTTGAAAGAGTCTGGGTTTGCCTGTCAGGGGCTTGTGGATCCAGCATGGGAGTTGGGGCCGCCCCTGCTGGGGATCTGAGTTGCAGATACTCAGGCATTCGCAGGCCATGACTGCTGACTCCGAGGCAGGGGCCTGGATCCCATAATCTTGCTGAGGGCCCAGTTCTCTGAACTCAAACCCTGAAACTTCATCTTCCAGGGAGGCCTTGTGACAATGATGGGTCCCTCAACCTGTTCTTACTTTCCACTGTGGGGAGCTGGTCAGTGCCAGGCAGGAGATTCACAGCCCTGCACCCCCAAAACTATTGCCCAGGTGGAGGGCTAAGCTCAGCGCAGGGATGGGGGCCTTCCTGCCTCCTCTGGAGAGTCCGGACTATCTACAGTTGAGGAGCTGTGTGCCCGAAGGGCATTCTATGGACCCCCGGGGGAGCACCTTTGGGCACGTCTCCACCGTCTTCCCTGGTACCCAGGCCCAGAGCTGAACCAAGTTAGACTGCTGCTTGTGTCCTGGAGTCCCCGACCCCTCAAGTCCTAAACATCAGGACGGGGGTTGGGAGGTACCCATCCCAGACTCCTCAGTGTCCTCTTGCACCACCCATCTTGTTTGCATGCATTCTCCCGGAGGACGATGTCCTTGAATCAGAGAGTCATGGCATCAGGCACAGGCTTTCTCGAGGAGTCAGTAGAGTGGGGCGGTTTCATTCAAGAGCCAGGCCACCTGGCGGGGAATGCCAGTCTGCTACTGGCTGGCTAGGTGGCCTGGGCAAGTCGCACCATCCCCTGGGCCCCGGTTTTCCTCTGTAAAATGGCACAACAGTATCCGCGTCATAGAGCTGTTGCGAAGCGAGAAGAAACGAGATACCGCATGTCCCCCACACAGGGCCTGGCTCGTAGGGCACCGTGCCTGGTAGCTCGCCCCATTCACGGCCTTTAGAATCACGGACGCTGACTTGGTTCTGAAATCAGAATCTCCTTGGGAACTTGTCAGAATCTTGAACTCCATCCCCAAACCTCAGGGATTCTGATTCAGGGAAGGTGGGGCCCTGGAAGGTGTTTTTTAAAGCCCCCAAATGATGCTGCCCCAGTCCGTGGAGAGTGTTTGGGAACCTCAGAGCCTCGTCTGTTGGCCCCCGCTCAAGGTCCCGTCTGATCTCAGACCAGGAGCCATCGTCTTCCTGGAACGCCTCCAGTGACAGGTGCTTGTGGCTTCCCATGGCAGCCGCTTTCCTACCTTTGGGAAGCTCTGCTGGAATTACTGTTTTGTTTCCTTGCCATCTCCATCTCCCTCCTAATCGGAAGGTCCTCCTGGATGTTTCGCTCTCCTCTGCCCTGTTGTCTCATCCCAGGGACAGAGAGAAGTGAAAACAGCTTTCTCTCTTCTCAAGGGGGTTTTCTACGAAGGCCGTGAGACTAGAAAAGAAAGGTGGCCACAGGGCTAGGATGGAGGCAGGGCCATGGGACAGGGAATGTGGGGATCTCTTCCCCCAGGCTCCCCTGTGTAGGGTCCTGCCTTCTCAGGAGTCAGCAGTCCCTAGGATCCCTGTCCCCCTTCATCCTGGCCCCGTTCCATCTTCTTACCGGAGCCCCACTTGTGCCCTCCAGGCACTGTGGCCACCTCCGGCTCTTCATCCTGGCTAGCTGCTCATGCTGCCTTAATTCTGTAGCCCCTCATCCACGCAGCCGGGCAGCCCCATCACCACCAGACCAGACCTGGTTCCCCACATTGCCTCAGGGCTGAGGTGAGAGAGGAGCTCACAGCCTGGCATTGGTGGTCAGCCTAGGTCTGAGCTGTGGGGTCCAATGTCTGGGAAAGGGCATCCTCCTGTGCCCCCACACCCCAGCTCCTACACTGCCTTCCTCCTCCCAAGACCCCTGCTCACCCACGGTCAAGACATTGTACTTGGGGCTGGATACCCCCCACGAGGACCCCAAATCTGTCCTTCTACATCCCTGAGCCCTTGAGGCCACTTTGGGGACAGCTGGGCATATTGCCCATCAGAGGAAGATGCTCCGTCTTTTCAAGAGTGCTAATCCAATTGGAACATCAAATTGAGTTAATATGAAGATGGAGATTAATTAGGGGTTAATCAGGATTTGGGGAAGAAGAGAGCTGGGGAGGAGGATAAATGATGACTTTTTAGAGATGATTTTACTTTTTTTTTTTCAATAATTATAAAAGTGACATTCTGATTGTGCAAATTTTGCCCAGCAGAAAAATGTATAAGGTAAAAAGAAAGTGCTCACTTCGGCAGCACTTATACTAAAATTGGAATGATACAGAGGAGATTAGCACAGTCCCTGCGCAAGAGTGACATGCAAACTCAGGAAAAAGAGAAACCTGTCTCAACCCCAAGATAACCAGTGTTAATGGTTTTGAGTGATTTGTTGTTTAAAATAGGCAATTAATTTTATAGAAAAATAGAATCGGGCAACATGATTTCTCCTGATAATATATGTATATAAAACGTATATATAATCTGTGTATGCATATAATGTACATAACGTGGAATGGCGTAGATCTGATTCATTATTTTTCTCTCTTACATAAATGAGTTTCTGACAACAGCCAGTTTTGAGGGGAGGGGTGGGGAGGGGAGGAGAGGGGCTGGGGCAGAATGGCAGGAGTTGTGGTTGAGTGACAGTTCTAGCCTTCAGCCAAAAGTAGGCTCTTCAAGTGCAACAGAAATTGCGGTGACTCCTTTCCCAGGGAGAGAGTAATCAAACTGTTCCCAGGGTAGGGGATGGTCCCTGGGTGACGCCCTTCTCTAGTCCCAGCCAGATATTACCCTCAGCTGTAGCTTCCGGACAAGAGGCTGCCATGGTGGGCTCCAGGGCCGGTGGTTTGGGAGGCTTGCTGGTTGGCTGTGTGGCAGCATGTGCCTTGCTGGGAGGGGCTAAGGCCTAGTAGCTAATGTCATGTATGCGTGTGGATCATACCAGGCTTAGCATGTGCGCTGCATGTAATACACTGGTCATCTGTTTGAAACAGGTCCAACTGGCTTTGAGGGGTTTTGAGGATGGTTTTCCCAGTAATCCTAAGTCAAGGGCATTGTGCCCAGCTCTGTGAGGACCCATACCCTACCCCTGCCCAGAGCTGGCATCCTGGGGTCCCTAGCTCTCTTGGCTTTTTCCCTGGGCCCTGCCTCCTGCCCCCAACCCAACCCTCTGAACTCCATGAAGGATAAATTCGCCGCTCACCAATCTGTCGCTTAATTAATGTCTGGAACTAATGCCCCAATTTGCTCAACGATTCTGCGGCTCACCTCAGTGACAAATTTGTGTTGTTCTTTGGAAGCTTAAAATAGCAGGTGTGCCCATGGCTCCCGCTCAGATGGTTTCTTGTCTGGCTTCCCAGGGTGCCTGAGTCCTTTGCCCACTTCTTACCTGCTGGGTGTCCCAGGGAGGTCAAGGCCCCAAGAGGTTGGGAACTCTCCTGCAGCCACACAGCCAAGTCTGGAATCCAGGAGACCCTCCTGTGTGTGTGTCTGTCGCTGGCTAGTGGGGGTTCCCAGGGCCCAGATCGGGGTAGCGGGCAGGGTGGGCAGAGTGAAGGGCTCACGCTCCATCCCTTTCATCCGCCTTGCCTCTGCAGACCCGCAGCTCACGCCACACTCAGGGAACCCAGCCTGGGCTGGCAGACCAGGCGGCCAAGCTGTCCTACGCCTCAGCTGAGTCGCTGGAGACCATGTCGGAGGCCGAGCTGCCTCTGGGCTTCAGTAGGATGAACCGCTTCCGACAGAGCCTGCCCCTCTCCCGCTCTGCCAGCCAGACCAAGCTGCGCTCACCAGGTACTGCCAGCCTGTCCAACCTCCTCCTGGCCGCTGGCTCCTCCCCCTGCCCTGCTTGCCCGGGAACACTCTTCATCCCCTTCACCATTCCATCTTCTTCAACCATCTTTCTAGAAGCCTCTGCCTCCCTTCCCCATCTCCCAGCCCCTCCAAGCAATCTCCTCCCCTCGGAGCCTTTTCCTCCTCAGTGTCTCTTCCAGTCCTCCTCCTTCCCTGCCCCCACTCACCGCTCCATCATCTCTCGCACTCCTCTCTCCCTCAGCATCCCCTGCCCTATCTTCCTTCTCCTTTAGCCCTCTCTCTCCCCCTCTTCAGCAGCCCCCCCGCCTTTACTTCATGCCATCCCTTCTCACCCCTCTCTCCCTCATCAAGCACTCCCCCCTCAGCTTCGGTCCCACCTGCTCCCGCCCCCATTCCATTTTCTAGCCCAGGCTCCAGGCGGCCTGGGATCAGGGTGGTGGCTTCAGAGGTCCGCAGCATGAGGAGCGCCTGGGTGCATCTGCACTCAGGAGCAGCGTCCGGCCTCAGACCCTGCCTCTGTGGGACCAGCGCGACTCCGGAAGCCGCCCCTTGCTCTCTTGGCCAGCGGCGTGGCGGTGGCGGTGGTGGTGGTGGTGGCGGCGGCGGCGGCGGCAGTGGCGGCACCAATGACAGTGTCGCCTTCGCAGGGGTGCTGTTCCTGCAGTTCGGGGAAGAAACTCGGCGGGTGCACATCACGCATGAGGTCAGCAGCCTGGACACGCTGCACGCACTCATCGCACACATGTTCCCGCAGAAGCTCACCATGGGCATGCTTAAGTCGCCCAACACAGCCATCCTCATCAAAGACGAGGCTCGCAACGTCTTCTATGAGCTGGAGGATGTCCGGTGGGCGTGGCCCCGAGGGGGTGGAATGAGTGGGCTTTCGGTACTCCTCCTCCGTGGGAGACTTGACTATGCAGGCCATTCCCCAGCCCCTCCTGACCCAACCCGAGTCCTTCCTCTTTCCTTCCGCCCCGCCCCCTTTCTCAGTCATCTCAGCCCCACCCTCTTCCCTCCAAGTCGTCCACCTCTGCTGGTTCTGGTAGTCTCGAGGTGGTCCTGGGGCCGAGGAAGTGGACGGGGTGGAGGCTGCTGGGTGTGTGTGTTGGTGGCAGGCAGCCTGAGGCATGAGATCCCCTGGGCCAGGAGTTAGAAAGGGGTTGGGGTTCCTGGCCCCTCTTGCCATCCCTCTTCCCACTCCCTGGAGTAGCTGCCCCTCCTCAACACAGGGTTGGGGGATGGTGACCCTTTGAACCTCCCCCCACCCTCCAGGGACATCCAGGACCGCAGTATTATCAAGATCTATAGGAAGGAGCCACTTTACGCTGCTTTCCCTGGCTCACACCTCGCCAACGGGGATCTCCGGGTATGGCTGGGCGCGCCCAGGGCATTGGGTTGGCTGGGCAGGTAGGGCCCCAGAGCGCAATACCTTGTCATCAGGGACCGGGCGCAGCTTTGGAGAAGGGAACGTAGAGGCCGAAGCAGAGGGGGCCTCCATTAATTGTGGGGTCATGGATTTCTCCAACACACCTCTAGATATTCTAGACGACTCTTCCAGGAATCACTCTTTCCTCTTGGGCTTCCCCACCTGCCGTCGTAGGGTAGGCTGCAGGTTGTCCCTTGGTTGCCACTTCATCTACCACTTCTTCCTCTATTCTGGGGGCCCTGATGGGAGAGGGGCCCATGATGCAGCTGGAGCGAGGGAAGACAGAGAACAGGAGGGACTTCCTAAGTGTCAGGGGGAGGGTGCCGGCTCCTCAGGCAAGGGAACCCCTCTATGACGAGCCCTGTGGGGATCCGGGACTGTCTTCTGCACAGAGAGAGATGGTGTATGCGTCGAGGGAGTCGTCGCCCACGCGGCGTCTCAACAACCTGTCGCCCGCGCCACACCTGGCGTCCGGCTCGCCGCCGCCCGGGTTGCCGACCGGGCTGCCGTCCGGGCTGCCATCAGGCTCTCCGTCGCGCTCGCGCCTCTCTTACGCCGGGGGGCGCCCGCCCTCCTACGCCGGCAGTCCGGTGCACCATGCGGCGGAGCGGCTGGGAGGTGCCCCCACCGCACAGGGCGTTAGCCCCAGCCCCAGCGCCATCCTGGAGCGGCGCGACGTGAAGCCTGACGAAGACCTGGCGAACAAGGCGGGTGGCATGGTCCTGGTGAAGGGCGAGGGCCTCTACGCCGACCCCTACGGGCTGCTCCACGAGGGTCGCCTGAGCCTGGCCGCGGCCGCCGGCGACCCGTTCGCCTACCCGGGTGCCGGCGGCCTCTACAAGCGCGGCTCGGTGCGCTCGCTCAGTACCTACTCGGCGGCCGCGCTGCAGTCCGACCTGGAGGACTCCCTGTACAAGGCGGCGGGCGGCGGCCCTCTCTATGGGGACGGCTATGGCTTCCGCCTGCCGCCCTCCTCGCCGCAGAAGCTGGCCGATGTGGCAGCGCCCCCCGGAGGACCCCCGCCCCCTCACAGTCCCTACTCGGGGCCACCTAGTCGCGGCTCGCCGGTGCGCCAATCCTTCCGAAAGGACTCGGGCTCCTCCGTCTTCGCAGAGAGCCCGGGAGGCAAAACCCGCAGCGCCGGGGGCTCCTCGACGGCCGGAGTCCCCCCTCCTGAGCTCTTCCCTGGGCCTGGGGAGCGTTCGCTTGTTGGGTTCGGGCCACCTGTGCCAGCAAAGGACACAGAGACCAGGTGAGGGCCGCTCAGGAGGCTTCAGGGCCGTAGGGGTGGGGTGGGGAGGGGCCATCGCAGAGTTTGTGGCAGGGTTGCTGCGTCCTGGACTCTGAGACCCCGGAGTCCTTTGTGGACCCAGAGTCGTCCAGTGGGGTCACCAGAGTATCCTGAATGTGGCAGGGAAGGCAATGGAGAGATAGACATGGCATTTTCCTTCTGTTTGCGAGACCTTAGGGGTGGACAAAAGGGCCCCAGACAAGGACTGTGGAAACCTGGGCTTGCATCAGTTCCCTGAACCTGTTCCCTTAACCCAAGTTGAGGCTGAACCAGCACTCTTTAGTGCCTTTCTCGCCCAGACAGAATGTGCAGCTGAGAGCTGTCCAGCACAGGGCCTGCTGAAGTCCACCAGGGCGGGGGTGCTGGTAAGAAATAGGGATGGGGAGAGAGAGAGGCACATCCCCTTAGGCAGCCTGCGATTTGGGGAACACTTGCCCATCACTCAGCTCCTTCCCAAGGATGCAGGGCTGGAGGAGGTAACAGGGCACTGACCTGCCCCCCTCTGCCCTCAGGCAGTGCTGCTGAGAGGTAAGAAGTGATTCACATTCACACAGCTCTTTTGTGGCCTGTGTGCCAGGCAGTGCACTGGGCACTGTCAATGCCAAGTTGGGCAAACCCAGTTCTGCCCTGTTTAGTCGGGGAGACATATTAAAGAATGCTTGTACTTCCCTTGGGATGGGGTGCAGGGACTCCTCAAGGCTGCTGGGACTCTGGGATGGCTTCAGAGAAGAGGTGGGGAGGAGGGCATACCAGGCAAGGAGAAAACATGTGTTGGTGCTGAGATGCAAGGGGGGGGCCCATTAGGGAGCCAGTAGTGAGAGGTGAGGCTGCAGAGAGAGAGGGTGACTGTCAGATGGAGACAGGCTCACCAATGTTATATGGGGGGCAGCTATGGGCTTGATCCTTAGATGTTGGGACCCTCTGAATTATCTGTGTAATGGGGGCTGGGCAGGAGGGACCCAATGCCTAGAGAAGGGTTTGCTCAAAGCCACCATCCCCCCCAGGGAGCGCATGGAGGCCATGGAGAAGCAGATTGCCAGCCTCACAGGCCTGGTGCAGAGTGCCCTACTACGAGGTTCGGAGCCTGAGACCCCCAGGTGAGACACTTCCTCCGACACCAGCCAGCGCCTTAAGGTGGGGAGCAAGAGAAAGGGAAAGTGGGTAGCTGGAGCCATGGGCTCAGCTCTGCCAACGTGATTCTGGCTGTGAGTCCCTTCCCTTCTCTGGGTCTCAATGTTGAGGTCAGAGGGCTGGAGATTATGTTAAGGTCTCACCCAGCTTTGACTGTCTGGGGCCAGCGTGGACCCTCTGATAGACATCTTTTTCCTGTGTCACAGCGAGAAGATAGAAGGCTCCAATGGAGCAGCCACACCCTCGGGACGTGAGTGACCTTTCCCTCCACCTCCACAGGTCCTTAAGCTCTCCAAGCCTCAGATTCCCAGTCTGTAAAGTGGGGATTAAACACTAGCTATGTCACTGGGCTTGAAGAGATCAATGACTAGTCACCTCAGCCCAAGATGTCTTTGCCCTGGCTCCCCCCAGAAGGGCTGACTACCGTCTGGTGCAGGAAGTCAGAGTCACGTGCCTCTGTCGCCACTGTATGTGGGGGACCTTGCCCGAACCCTTCCAAGCCTTGTGATTTGTTCTTCTTCCATCCTTGTGGTCCCCCTGCAGCCTGCGGGTCAGGTGGCCGGAGCAGCGGGGCCACCCCAGTGTCTGGCCCTCCCCCACCCTCAGCCAGCAGTACCCCTGCGGGGCAGCCCAGTGCCATCAGCCGTTTGCAGATGCAGCTGCACCTGCGTGGCCTCCAGAACAGCACCAGCGACCTGCGTGGCCAGCTTCAGCAATTGCGGAAGCTCCAGGTACCACTCCATCCAGGACCTTCCCCCTGCTCCGCCCCCTCAGAACCCACCCACTTGCACCCAAACTTATTCCCACAAGTCCCTCGTCCCTCACTGGGCCCCTCTCCGAACATTTTCTCCCCTTCCCCTCCCTCGAGTTCCTGCCCCCTCGCTGACTCTGTGCCCCCTCAACCAAGCCGGTACCCCTCATCGGTGTCGCCTTCACTGAACCTTCCTTCCCTTTCCCTGAATCTCACGGCTCACCTGGAAACTCCATTCAGCTCACTGAGCCGCCTTCCCCTGTCAGTACTCAGGGAAATCCCAGTTCCTTCCAGCCCTGCATTCCTTTCCCCTTGGGCGGAAGCCCTTTCCGCAGATACCCTCCCTGCCCCGCCTGGCAGATGGTACCCCCAGTCAGGAGCCTGGCATCGCTGTGCCCGCTCCTCCAGAGGGCCCTAGAGCCCGTCAGGTGAGAATAATGAGCAGAGACAGGCTGGAGGGGGGCAGAGAGTTGCCATCTGGGCAACGGATAAGATCTCACCCACACCCACCGTTGCTCCAACTTCGGCTTAGAACTGGGTTCCAATATTAAGTTGTTCTTCCCATCCCAGCCACGGAAACTCGATCAGACCCTAGGGCCTGAGTCCATCGAAGCCACGGCCATGCAGCCGCATGGTCGGCAGGGTCCTACATAGGGTCTCTCCTTGTCCCCCAGATATCCCGTTCTCCTTGCCTCTGTATTTCCCCAGCACAGTAACCTTGTCCTCCGCCCCCCACCCCCCGCAACCATCCCACCCTTCGCTGCTGCTGCTCACGTTCACGTTCAGTCATGCAGCCGCACCTTCTGCATGGGCCAGCTCAGCACTCTTCCCTGCCCTGTCCCCATGCCGTTCTCCCCCTGCCTCTATTCCCCAGAACTTAGCTCTTGGCTTCTGTCCCCCGCCATCCCACCCTTTCGCTGCTGCTCACGGCCACAGCCGAGCAGCTTCCTCTGCTGTGGAGCCCGCCCCGCATTGGGCTGCCCTCTGCCTGCCTCCCCCCGGCCCTTTCCCTGATGCGCGCCTCCATCCCCTCCCACCCGGGTCCATCGGTCCATCTGCATTCGGCAGCTACAGAACCTGGAGTCGTTGCGCGCGCTGCTGAAGGGCACGGAGGCGGAGCTGAGCATGCGCGTGTCGGAGGCGGCGCGGCGGCACGAGGACCCGCTGCAGCGACAGCGCACCCTGGTGGAGGAGGAGCGGCTGCGCTACCTCAACGACGAGGAGCTCATTACTCAACAGCTCAAGTGAGGCTGGGCCCCGCCGCGGAGGGAGGACCGGGGCCGGGGCCGGGGCGGGGGCGCGGCTGCGGCCAGGGCGCGCGCAACCTGGTGTCACTGGCAGGCGCAGCTCCTCCCGTCCTTCTGAATCACAAGTGACTTTGGTCTGTTCTGAAGCCTGATTTCCTTCGCCCGTTTGGCCTGATTTCTCTGGCCCACAAACCTTTGACCCTCTGGCACAATTCCTGATGTCTTTTTTTCTGGCTTAATGCCTCCTTTTGCTATGGTCTTCCCAATGGTCCACAGTCCGGGACTCCGTGGTCGGCAGCCTTACTTTCATGTGGCCAGCTGCCTGATTTCACTCTACCCTCTGTCTGCTTTCATTCTGGCCTGTGACCTGTGTAAAATGACCCTCTGGTAGAGTATTCAGGTGGAGGATTCAGGTGTTGCCAGCTCGGTCAGCTTGGTGCTGACCAGCCACAGTTGCCAGCACTCCAATTCCCTAATCTCTGAGACCAGGTATAGCCAGGGAAGAACCCTCCTGTCCTCCTAGTACAGCTGTAGCTTTTCCAGAAGGAATGAGGAACAGAGAACGCCCCAGCCCCAAATGCTTAGATGTGGAAGGGTTAACAGAAGACAGTCCTCTGAACCAAATTTAGCAAGTAGCTGTCTGGCCAAGATTCGATTGTCTGGCACCACTGAAGGAAGAAGCTGCCTTTAGCCGTCCCTGTCCGTCCACTGTGTGAGCACCCCCTGCCCCTCACCCCCAGCTGCAGCCTTCCCTGGTCAGAGACAGAGGTCCCGCTCTTTCCTCTGGCCTCCCTCTTGGAGGCACAGGGCATAAGGGGACCCGAGATCCTGCTCCAGCACTGAGAGGCTGTGTGATCAGGGCAGCTTCTGCTCTCCTCTGTGCTGCGGCTTGCTCACCTGCACCCAGTATTGAGGTTTTTGCAGTTCTTTCCAGAGAAGGCTTGGGTTCAACTCGCCCGTGACTCAGGGAGCCAGGAGAGGCTGCTCGGAGGAGCCCAGCTTCCTCAGCATGTCCTATTTGATTGTACCTCTTGCAAGGGGCTCCCTGAGAAGTGCCCCTGCTCCTCAGCCTTGGGCCCACACAACCTGGTGGTACGTGTGCAAAGATGCCCATGACCCCTTGTAGCTGAGATGAAATAAAGGGTCATCTCACTTGGACAAAAGCTGGCTGCAGCTACTCCGTCACTCCAGGTGTGAAAACTTAGTGACACCTCCAGTGAGATCTCCAGGTAGACTGGCAGCTGCCATCCCCCGCAACCCAGGGAATTCTGTTACCTGACTTTTCTGTCCTCTGCTTGCCCCCTTTCACTCAGTATATAGGAGCTGGGTTGGAGTTTTCAAAGGGGACTTTATTGAGACATTAAAGGAAAATAAAAGAAAGTATGAAAGCACAGAGGCAAAAGAAATGAAAGGACGGATTTGTGCTTTTGTCATGTGAGTGTCTGGTCCTCAGCTTTCTGGGCCTTTGGTTCTCCAGGAGCACACAGACTCACTACCCCCGGCCGTGCTACTCAGACTGCCCACTTGAGAGAGCTTGGGGGACAAGAGATTGCTTCTGGCAGGATTTTCCAGCCGCTTTGAAGGGGGCTCCGGCCTTTTCGAGGTGGGGCCTGGACTGGGCTACACACCAGCCCTGCAGCGGTTCTAGCCTGGCCACGAGGGCCCTCGCTGCCCAGCCCACGTGGCCTCCTTGGGCATCGGGTGGCTCAGCAGACCCCTCTCACCCTTGTGCATTTGCTCTTGCTTGCCTTCACTCTACCCCGTCTTCTTGCCTTGGCGCCTTGCACGAAGTCAAGGCCAATACTGGACTTCATTCAGCTCCCTCACCTCTACTTCTAGCCAAGCACTTGGTCTTCGTGTGGACATTGTCCTTGGGGGCAGCCTCTGCTGACTGAGACCTCTGGCCTCTGGAACCTCACTTGCCCTAACCCAGGACCAGCTTTGTAGGCATGCGACCCGTGCTCGTAAGGGCCCCATGTTTGGTTTAGTGCTGTGCTATCACTGTCTTGAAATTTTTAAATTTCTAACTAGGGATCATTTTGCATGGGGCCCTGCAGGTTATATAGCAGGTCTGTCTTGACCTTCCCCTCTCAGCACCTCCAGGAATAAACCTGGGTCGGCCAAGCCTGACCACTTTCTGATCCCAGTATCTAGACTTGGACTGGTCAGGGACTCATTTGCAGAGCTGCCCAAGTTAGGGACCCGAAAATCAAGGTGCTAATGGAGCCTGAGGTGGAGGGGGTAGTGCTAGTTCCTTCTGCCTGAGAGCTGTAGGTTGCCTTCTCCTAAAGGCTTCCCCACATCCTCCTTTAAAGGAGGGTCTCTCCCCGCTCAGAGTGATGTTTGGGAGTGACTCTTTTACAAAACTGATACGCCTGAGCCAATCAGGTGTCAGACAAAGCGGAGCAGAGTTATTCTTTCCCACGTGAATCTCCCTGAGCCTTTTTTTTTTTTTAATACCAAAGCCAGTTGTATTTGTTAAGGTGGCTAATTAGTCCTGTAGGGTTGTTGCTGCAACAACTTGTATAATGGTTCCAAAGTAATAGACATATCTTTCTCACGGAACGGTATTGGGTGGGTTAGTGGAATGGCTCTCCTCCATGCAGTCATTCAGGGACTTGGGCGAATGGGGGTTTGGCCATCTTCAATATGTGCCTTCCAAGACCACCCACAGGGTCATTGCCTTTCAACCAATAGGAAGAGGAAGAAGGGCATGGAAGTGCTTATATGGAAAGTTTTATGGGCCAGGCCTGGAAACAGCATGTGCCCCTTTCATTTATATTCCATTGGCTAAACTTCAGTTGCATGGCCACTTCTCACTGCCGGGGAGGCCAGGGAATGTAGCCTGAAGTCTGACCTACTGTTTGTCTATGTGTGGAATGGAGGTAATAACGGTTCCCACTCACTGTTTGTGGGAAATCAGAATTTGTTGTGAGGATTAAATAGGGCAGCGATTTTGAACCGGTGTGTCACAAGAGGTACACTGATGTGCTATGTGCTACAAGAATTTTTAAAACATGCAATAAACTGACCTTTTCTCCTTTAGGTTGTCAAATTAAAAAAATGACAACAGCCAACACAACAGTAGTCATCTAGTGTGAATGAATCAAAATTATACCTATTTTTTGTCAGATCAGCAAAAAATATTTTTTGGTATGCCACAGAATTTTGGTAATTAGCCTGTGTGTGCCATGAGATGAAAAAGGTTGAAAATCAGCACTGGCTGGTGTGGCTCAGTGGATTGAGCACCGGACTGTGAAGCAAAGGGCTGCCGGTTCGATTCCCAGGCAGGGCACATGCCTGGGTTGCAGGCCAGGTCCCCTGTAGGGGGTGCCTGAGAGGCAACCACACATTGATGTTTCTCTCCCTCTCTTTCTCTCTCCCTTCCCCTCTCTCTAAAAATAAAAAAAGTAAAATTTTAAAAAAGAAAAAAAGGAAAAGGTTGAAAATCGCTGAAATAAAGTAATGAAAGGGAAGAGCTGCATGTGGCAGCTGGCATACGATAAGTGCTTAGGACACGATAGCTCTTGAACGGGTAGTGCTGAGTCACAGGATTTTCCGCTTGGCTCCAGCATAGTCTGTCTTTTCACCCACTAGTTGGATGAAGATGTAGAAGGCATGCTGATAAGACTTGCTGATGACACAGAGCTTTGAGGGGGAGCAAATCTGTTGGATGGTAGAACCGAGATTCAGAAGCTGTTCCCACCTGGAGAGCTGAGCTGAAATCCAACAGATGGGATTTGACAGGAATGTATGTAAAGTCCTGCATGTGGGTCAGGGATGTCAGCGACTTGAGGACAGAGCTGAGATGACCTACCTGGGCAGCAGTTCTTTCTTTTTTTCTTTTTCTTTTTAAAAAAATTTCCTTTTTTAGAGGTCTCATCAGGATTGGCAGCTCTTTCTTTCACTCAATCATTCATTCCAGAGTTATTTACAAGGCAGCAGGTATGCTGCCCCTGGCGCACTGCCAGGCGCTCAGATCGGAGATGACTCCAGAAGACATGGCCCCTGCCTGCCTGGAGCTGCACAGGCCAGCAAACCGGAGCTCCAGGGGCTGGCGGGGCAAGAAGCAGCCCCCAACCCCAAGTGTAGGGAGTAGGGGAGAGGTTCCCATTGAGACCTTAGGGCGAGTGGGAGTCACACGTGCACATGTATGTGCACACAGGTGTGGGGGTGGGGGTGTGTCTGGTTGAGCGGAGTATTCTAGGTATAGGAAATGACATTAAAAAGGCCCAGGGAGGGCAGCACATACAAGGACCTCAGAGAAATTCTGGACGATTCTAAGCAGAAGCAAGCCGGACCAGGACCGGAGATGTGGCTGGAGGGAAAAGAAGAGCGGCCCTCAGGGCCTGGCCTCTCGCCAGCCCTTTCCCGTTTGCAGGAGCTTCTTTAACCTTTGCCAGGGCCCCGGGAGGGAGGCACTCTCGGCGCCCCCTAGTTGGGATGAGGAGGTTGAGACCTGGCAATCCCAGGTAGCTTGTGCAAGGTCTCTCTGCGGGGATGGGCAGCGCCGGGGTCGGAATTTGGATCTGTTTGGCTCTGGAGCCAGATTTCCAGCTCTTACCCTCATGCCCTTCTTGACTGCCTGGAAGAGTTTGGATTTTACCCTCAGAATGACGGGATCCACTTAGGGTTCAACACAGTGAGGGGTGACTTGGTCTGATTTACATGTTAGAAAGATGTGGGATTTGAAACGAAGCAAGCGCCGCATAAGCCAGTTGAAAGTCAAAAGCACTTTTGTCCTCAAAGAAAGAGGCTGAGTGTCTGGATCATTTGAGAAAAGGTAGGTGGACAGGCGGTGTCACCCTGCGAGAAAAGAAAGCCCTCGGGGCACGTGCTGCTGCCTCCAGCTCTCTGAAAGGCTGCCAAGTTCTCTGCTGCTCCTTTGGTAGAATGAGAATCAGAGGATGCGAGTTATAGGGAGAGAGATTTGAGCTGATGTGGCTAAAGATAAGAACTTCAAAAGGGGACCCAGGGCCCCTGTTCGGGAACTCTTCTGAAGTCTCATCTCTGAGGTTTGGCATTTCCCATGTCACTTGGGCATGTGGCCTGGTGGATGGCTTTTCATTTTGATCTGACTGGTGACCTGATTTCTTTCCAGTTGCCCAATTTCAGGGGGCTGGGCTGGGGCCAGAGGGGCTGAGAGGGTCTCTCTGTGGCTGCAGTGACCTGGAGAAGTCAGTAGAGAAGATCCAGCGGGATGTCTCCCACAACCACCGGATGGTGCCCGGACCTGAGCTGGAGGAGAAGGCGCTGGTGCTAAAACAGCTCGGGGAGACGCTGACTGAGCTCAAGGGTGAGCCTGGGGGCCGGTGAAGGTGGCACGCAGTCCAGGTGGGAGTGCCTACTGCACCCCTGCCACCCCCTTCCAGTCGCTGCCCTTTCTGCTGCGCATTCTCCCAGTCTCTGAGCTGCTCCCCGCTCAGCGCATGCCTTGTGGTCCCCTCAGCTCACTTCCCAGGCCTACAGAGCAAGATGCGGGTCGTGCTGCGCGTGGAGGTGGAGGCTGTGAAGTTCCTGAAGGAGGAGCCGCAGCGCCTGGACGGCCTACTCAAGCGCTGCCGGGGGGTCACAGACACGCTGGCCCAGATCCGAAGGTCATTCTTCCCCTGACCTCCTATCTCTGACCTCTGATTTTCCATGGGGTCATGCACTAGGCCCAGATTGATAGCTCAGCCTGACCCCTTATCCTGACTCCCCTAAAGGTCACTGATGTGACTGGTAGAGCTCCACCTCAACTCCGACCCGTTACAGGCTTGGCTGTCCCTAATGCTGGATGCAGCAACCCCTCCCCAGGCCCTGGCTTCTGTCCTGCAAGATCCCAGAGCCCTCCTTACACCCGGCCTCCCTCAGGCCAGGCCTCCCTTCAGTGCGGCCACCACCCTGCTGGTCTCACAGCTGCTCCTAACTGTTCCAACCCCAGGCAAGTGGACGAGGGTGTGTGGCCACCCCCCAACAACCTCCTGAATCAGTCCCCCAAGAAGGTGACAGCCGAGACTGACTTCAACAAAAGCTTGGACTTTGAATTGCCACCCCCCAGCCCTCCGCTAAACCTCCATGAGCTGAGTGGAGCAGCTGAGGGAGCCCCTTCTACCCCCAAGGGGGGCAACCCCACCAAAGGCCTGGACACTCCTGGCAAGAGAAGTGTGGACAAGGCTGTGTCTGTTGAGGTACTGGGCCCGGGATGGGGGAGGTCAGCTAGGCTCACGTGTTCTTACCACCATCCTAGGTTGGAAGTGCCGACGTGTCACGGGCACGTTTTCCTGGGGGAGGAGTAAGTCTGAGAAGCATATTAAGGGTGACATTTGTCCTACTGGACAGAAAAGCATAAAAAAACATTATGAAGTTATAATGCTTGAGGCAGTGTGGCATTTGCATAAGAATAGACTGTGGTCAATGAAACAAAAGAAAAATGTCCAAAAACAGGTCAAACTATATCAAGAGAGTGGTATATAAAGAAGGTGTCATTCCAGACTCATGGAGCGAGCATGTAATATTCAAGCAGAAGTCCGAGGGTCCCCAGGGAGCTGGACCAAACATGGGGCTTCCTTTACCGCTCCTTGCGTGGGGGAAGGGGCCGAGGCCCTAAAGCCCAGAAGCCGGGTAGCCACTGTAGTCCTCATTCTGCCACTTCCTCTTAAGGCCGCCGAGAGGGACTGGGAGGAGAAGCGGGCAGCCCTGACCCAGTATAGCGCCAAGGACATCAATCGGCTGCTGGAGGAGACACAGGCGGAGCTACTGAAGGCCATCCCGGACCTGGACTGTGCAAGCAAGACCCACCCAGGCCTGGCCCCCACCCCTGACCACAAGCCCCCCAAAGTCCCCCACGGCCAGAAGGCAGCCCCCCGAACGGAGCCCAGTGGAAGGAGGGGCTCAGGTATGGGGGAAGGTAGGGGGTGGGCGAAGAGCCCAGAGGAGGGGAGGAGCCCCGTCTTCAGGAGCTTTCATGTTGATGGGGGAGGCAGGTGGGAGTGAGGATCTTCGTGGGCAGGCTGTCCACGAAGGGAGGTTCTGGGACGTCAGCAGCTTGACCCCCAGCCACGGAAGGGAGATGCAGAGGCTGGGTTAGAGCTGGACTCCATCAAGGGCTCTTCCCACTACCTTGACTGCCGCTGAGAGGACCGTGCAGGGAGGAGGAGCAGGTCCAGGCAGGGAGTCATCTATCTGCATCTCAGACCCAGCATGTGCCCCGAACCGGGCTGTGCTGACACGGGGTGCACCCTTGAGCAATCCAGACACGGTTCCCGTGCTCCTCCCCGCCCTGCCCCTCCCCACGCCTGTGAGCTCACAGGTCAGGCAGACATCCGAACCAGAAATGGCAACTATCATTCATTCATTCATTCATTCATTCATGCATTCAATCCCGACACACGTATTTGTTAAACACCTACTGTATGGTAGGTACTAGGAATAAGGAATAAGACACTATTTGCTTTTAAGGAGCCTAAAATTTAATGAGGGAATAATACTAACATATATGTGTATCGAGCACTAATGTGACAAGAACTGCCCCAGCCGCTTTCTATATACTAAGTCTTACAGTGTCGCAACAGCCCCAGGAGGCGGCCACAGCAGTTATCCCCATTTCACAGCTGATGGCACTGAGCTCAGTGTGGTTCTGTAATCTGTCCCGGGCCATAGCCGGCATGTAAACCAGAAGTAGGATGAGGTGCTAAATACAGTGGTGGAGGTGAGCCCTGGTGTTGGGCAACCTCAGAGGAGGCCCTGGGAGGGCAGGAAGGGTGTCCCATCAGAGGGCACTTTCCACTGGAGCCTTGAAAACAAGTAGGTGCTTCCCCAGGAGAGGAACCAGCATGAGCTGACACTTGGAGGTGTCTGGTGTTGCCCGGCAGGGTCCAGGCAAGGGGGCGGCAAGCAGAGCTGAGGCTGAAAGGCTGGCAGGTGCACAGGGTGCTGGGCCAAGGAACTTGAATGTGTTTTGGGTAAAGGGGAGCCACTGGGGATCAAAGGCAGAGGAATGTCAGGTTTGAGTGACTTTTCTGCAGGTTGTCCTGGGAACAGCCCCCGCTGCCGGCAGAACTGGGGGAAGGGAGAGCCCGGTGGGCAGGGCCATGCTCTTGCAGTAGTTACCGTTCTCTCTTGATGGAAAAGAGACGAAGATCCATACTAGGGCGGGGGCTGACGGGCAGGTGGAACCGAGATGAATTACAGCAGCACTTCTCAAACGTGAATGTGCGTGTGAAATCCCCGGGGCATCTATCAGAATCTGGCTTCTGGTCTAGCAGCTCTGGGTGGGGCCTGAGCTTCTGCATTCCTAACAAGCTCCCAGGAGCTGCCAATGCTGCTGGGCCCTGGACCACGCTTTGAGTAGTGAGGGGTGAGAGTGTTGTAAGAGGCAGAGCGGCAGGGCCTGGGGCTGGGTTGCAGGGGGAGGCCGGAGAGAAGGAGGAGAGAGCCTGTGTCCTTTCCCCTGAGCCTTCCTCTCCACTCCTCTCTGGAGGAGGAAGCAAGGTTTGCTCCCTTGCAGTCAGATGTGGCACACAGACTCCAGGGTTACAGGTTCCCTGACCTCCAGCTCCTTGGCTGCCTGCAGATGAGCTGACGGTGCCCCGGTATCGCACGGAGAAGCCCTCTAAGTCGCCCCCACCGCCCCCTCCTCGCCGGAGCTTCCCCTCTTCCCATGGCCTGACCACCACACGCACTGGAGAAGTTGTGGTCACCAGCAAGAAGGACTCGGCTTTTATCAAGGTACCACCCCCACCTTGGGCAGGGGATGAAGAGGCTGAATTAGGGGAATGCCTGCAGTGACCTCTGGACCTGGAGATCCTCTGGGTGGTCCCTTCTCTCAGAGGAAGTAGAAGGGAAGAAGGGGGCTAGCCAAAGGTGCCTCTGTATCTGGCTGGGGCTTCCACCATGGGAAGGGACCATCCTGGAAGGATGAGGAGCAAGGGCAGGTGGGAGACGGTCTGGAACCCGTGGAGCCTAGGAGGTGAGCTGGTGCCAGAGGCAGAGCAAAGCCCGGTCTTGACGGAGGCCTGGGCCTTGCAGAAGGCCGAGTCCGAGGAGCTGGAGGTGCAGAAACCCCAAGTGAAACTGCGCCGGACGGTGTCTGAGGTGGCCCGCCCAGCCTCCACACCACCCATCATGGCCTCTGCTATCAAGGATGAGGACGATGAGGACCGCATCATCGCAGAGCTGGAGGTGGGTCGGGGATGCAACTGGCCCCCGAGTCATCAGCCAGACCCTACTCTCTTTCCCTGCCAAGCCGACCCCAGGGTGAGGTGACCAGAATGAGGCAGCTGGTTGGCCTCTTGGGCTTCCTGCTGAGTGCTGGCCTTTTCAGAACCCCACCCTTCTTGCCTCAATTTTTTCCCCACTGTAAAATGGGGGTGGGGTCCTGAAGTCTCTCCTTGCCGGTGGGAGGTTTTTGATTGCAGTCTTCGAGACCCACCTCCGACTGCCCTGAGACCCTCCTGTACTCTGAGACCACCACCCTCAAATGTTCTTTTACCCGCGTACCCTCATACCCAAGTGCCTCGAGCCCAACCCAAGTCCCTCATATACGCCAGTGTTCTCAGCCCTCGTCCCTGAGTGGCTGGAGACACTGGACTTCCAGGGCTTCTGGAGGAGAGACAAAGCCGAGGGCAGAGTGCCGGAGGCCATTGCTAGGGGCCAGAGTGAGGCTGGGATCCCAGTGCCAGCCCAGGCCACCCCCGCCCCTGGCTGCCTGAGCCATGGGCCAGCACCCTTGTTGTCCTCCCCAGACCCCTTCTCCAAACCTTCCCCCACCTTCTGCTCCCCAGGTGTTTGAGAGAAGCTCAGTGTCTTCCCTCCCCCACACGCCCCGCTGCCAGCCGACCCCTACCCTGCTGTCCCCCCAGGACCCAGGGCCCCCTGGGAGCTCAGCCCCAGGTCCCACATGGAAGGTAACGGGCTGCTCCCCACCACCCCACCTCTCAGGGTGCTCTTTCTGCCTTTGCCTCCACAGCCTCCTGTCTTCACCTGTCACGCTAACTTGCTAAAATGCCAGTCACATCCCTGGGTCCCTGCCACTGCCACAGGCTCACCTATGTGGAATCACCCCCTCCCCCGCTCAAGGACAGGCACATAACCCTTGCTTCTGCCCCTGAGACTTCAGTAGCCTGGGATCCGGTAGCCCCTTGGGTCTGCTTTTTCTTTCTGGCTTGATTCTGAGTTGGCTCATGGCGGCCTGGGTATTTTGTTCCAATCCATGACCTGAGTCTAGGTTTGGCTTGCACTCTGGGCTCTGCCTTGGTCCGCGATGGGAGTCCGGACCTGGCTCACTAGCGGACTTCAGGTCCAACTCAAAATCTTTGCCCAGAGCCCTGGCCTAGTCCCTGCCATCCCCCTCCTCTGCTGCCCGTGTCAGGCAGGGGCTCCGTTTCTTCCGCTAGAATCTACGCCTTGCGCTGGGGGCCGGGACTCACCAGCGGGGAGCTCACTTATAGCCTCCCTCTGACCAACGGCCCCATCTTGCTCCCTTGGTCAGGGAGCTTGGACTGGAAGAAACTCATACCCTTCCTTGGCTGCTGGCTCCGTAGCTCTCAGCGTTGGGAAGTTCTCCCTTCTCTCTAACTTCAGTCCTTGCTGCTGCCCTGCCACTCTTATTTCCTCTTTACCCTTTCTTGGGAACTTGGGGGTGGAGCTGCTGTCTGCACCCCAAGCGACTGTGCTTGGGGAAGATGACCTTGGGCAGGGCGCGGGGCGGTCCGGGGCTCTTTCCCACGGCTCAGTCCCAGTGAGGCGGGCGGGCCTCAGCTCCAGGAGGGCGTCTCCCGTGTACACACAGGCTCACCTGACTCGCCTGGTTCTCCTTGGCCCACAGTGGGCTCCATGCTGGCCACCACCTGATTTCTGGCCTGGCGTGAGGCCTGGTGTTGCTTTGTCTTCCTGGCCAGAGGGAGCAGACAAGCACCAGATGGGTAGACAGTGCTGTCTGCTGGGCCGAGGGTGGGCACGGAGCAGTTCTGAGGAGCCGTTTGGGGATGAGCGGAATGGAAGGGCTGCCCGCAGCAGTCTGTGCCTTTGGCACCCAACCCCTGCCCCTTTCTGGCCCTGGGTGCCAATCCTGAAGGGGCCCAGTAGGCAAAGCCCCTCTGCCGGCCTTTGGGGCCTGGCTCACCCTCTGCATCCTGAGGCGCCATCGGGCAGTGGAGTCGGGCAGGCATGGGTCACCCTGTCTGCCTTCCCAGTCTGCACCCTCACCCTCAGGTAAGCAGGTGGCAGGGCTGGTGGGGTGCCTTGGGAGCGGGGCTGGGGGACCCTGCTGCCCCCCACGAATCTCCCTGTAGTTCCTTTTAGTGGAAAGAGCACTGGACTTGAAGTCAGACTACCTGGGTTCAAATCCTGACTCTGCCACTAACTAGCTGTGGGTAATGACCTTGAGTGAGTCACATGACACTCCTCACCCTGGACTTCCTCACCAATGAAGTGGAGATAAGAGCAGTGGCCATTTCGTGGGTTACAGTAAGGATTAAAGGTGAAGACGTACATGACAGAGCCTGGCACAGAGCTGGTGCTCAGAATCAGATCAGGGCTCACGCGGTTTGGGGGGATCTCTTTGTGTCCCCACCAAAGCCAGAGGCGGGGATGGTCACACAGAAGCAGGCGCTCTAGCTCTGCCCCAGCCTGCGGGCAAAGCAGAGGGCTTTGGCCGAGCCCCTTCCCTTGTGGCTGGGAAACCCTGGGGGGAAGTTCCAAAAGTTGGGGGTGGAGGGACCAGAAGTCTCTGACCTGTGAGAAGGACAAGAGCCCAACCCTCAGAGGCCAGAGACCAACGTCCAGTCTCCGCCCTCGCAGGGCTACCAGCTCCCACTATTCAGTTCGCTCCAGCCAATAGCTGGTGTCCATCGAGCACTTACAGTGCGCCAGGCACTGTTCTGAGCTCTCGTGCAGATGAGCTCACTTAACCCTCCGCCCACCCCTCATAAGGTTATCCCATGGCACGGGCGGGCAAACCCATGGGAGTGCCTGTGAGGCCTCCTCCCAGAATTCAGCAGGGGCACGAGAAGTCAGCGTGCATCTGTGCTTCTAGCTACACCGGTACCTCTGCCAGAAAGGGGGCGGCTGGAGCATGCAGTGGGAAGAGGCATGAGACCGAGTCCCGACTTTGCCTCTGATTGCTAGGTTGACTCAGGCCCCTTCCCTGCCTCAGTTTCCCCGTCTATGGAAGGAAGCGGGTGGGCTCACCCATTGTCTAACGCCATCCCAGCTCAGGTGGTTCGGTTTGCAGGGAGCGTATTCTCCCTCATCTTTCTTCTCACCACAGGCTGCCCCGGGCCCCAGGGCCTTCTGCGTCCCCCAGATCATCTTGACGGAGTGTGCCCCCAACCCTCCATCCCCACCAGAGGCCAGGCTTGAAGAACCCGGTCCCAGAGCAACCCCTACCCCGAGACCCCGGACCCTGGTTGCCAGTGGGAGGGACTGGGATGGCCCCCAGTCCCTGCCAGGGGTAGGGGCTGACACCTCCTGGCCCAGGAACAGTTTGATGCCTGAGAAGGAAGGGACACCTCTGAAGAGCCTGGGGACGGGGGGCTGCAGCCCTGAAGAGGGAGGGGTCAGGGTCCCCTGTTCTCAGGGACCAGCCCCAGACACGACTCTGGAGCCCTCCACTGCTGAGACCCACCCAGAGGAGACCCCCAAGGACTCTGGACACGATGCCCAAGCTTGCAGTGGGAACTATAAGGGCTGCACAGTGAGGGGAGCTGCCACCCAGCGGATGGATAGCCTGGAAGAGTCGCTTCGGCAGCTGGAAGCCACCCTGAGCCAGATGGGCACGGCCTCTCCCGAGGGGCACCCTGGCAGCCCCACCCCCCCGCCCCCCAGTCCCAAGGTGGCTGCCTTGTCCCCTGTCCTCCCCTCCTGCCTTCATGCTCCTGTCTCTCCATCTTCAGAGCAGGAGGGAGTTGGGGGCGGCAGGAGCACCGACAACCCCTCTGCCCACCCTTCTCTGGAAGCCTGGTACCTAGTGGGCTCTGCAGGCAGCGCCCTAGGAGGCTGGGAAGCTGGCCTCCCTAGGGATCAGCCCATCCAGCCCTGGCAGGGACCAGGACCTCTCCTCTGCTCTGTGTCTGTAAACCAGCAAATAAAGTTCTCTCCCCTTTTTCCATCCCCGCACTCCCCTTCCCCTCTCCTGTCTGACTCTTTCTGTCTCTGTTATTCTCTGCCTGCACCTCTGGATCCCCAGAGCCCTTCCGGGCAGGCCTGGTGCCTGGGGTGGTTGGTTCAAGGGGGCTGGACCTGTCCTTCTCTAGGGACACGTCCTCCCCACTGGGAGGAAGATGCGGACTTGGGGCTGCAGTCCTGCTCTGTCTGCTGTAACAAAGAACCCCCCTAGCCCCGAAATCTCAGGCATGCTCTTTGGGCTCAGGGCACCCTTTGCTGGTAGTGAGGGTGGTACTAGGGACCTTTACTTTAGAAATGGTTCCCCCAGTGGGCACCTGGGCTATTTAAGGAAATCACCCAAGAGTTCTCACTTGGGAGCAGAATGGTTAGGAACCTAGCTGGCGGCCCCTATTACCTCTCCTTCAGGGAGACCTTAAGCCCGGCCTCAGAGAGTGGGCCTGAGTCCTGGACTGGGATGTGGAGCCAGGGGGGGTCCTCCAGGGCCCACCGAAGTGATCCCAGCCCTGGAGACCCCACCCAGGGCCCGCAGTTCCTGTGTGATTTCCCCCCAACTTTAACCCCGTTCCTCTTCCTGCAGAGTGGCGGTGGCAGTGTGCCACCCATGAAGGTCGTGACTCCAGGGGCGTCCAGGCTGAAGGCCGCCCAGGGCCAGCCGGGCAGCCCTGACAAAGGCAAGCACGGCAAGCAGAGAGCTGAGTACATGAGGATCCAGGCCCAGCAGCAGGTAAGGTGGGCACCAGGGGACCGGGACAGCAGCCCCATCCAGCCCCCCCACCTCTGCAGTGCCGTGCACCCCTATTGCCATCTCCTGCCATTGTTCCTGTGACCACCTTCCCGCCCGCTGTCCAGAGAGGTCCTCCCTGTCAGGACTGCCCCACCAGCCACTTGAGCTGTGTCTTCCCTCCTCTCCCTAATGCCAGTGCTGTGGATCTGGTTTAGAACTTGTTCTCAGCCAGGCCCCACCCCCTTATAAGGCTCCTCCCACGGGGCCAGAGGGAGCCCTCTCCCCAACTGCAGGAGGGGGAGCGAGTAGACTCGCCTCCCCACCAACCCCAATGACTGGGTCCATTCTAAGGCCTGACCGGCCCTGGGGGCGGGAGGGACTTACATGCCCTGTCACCTGCCACTCCCCTCCTCTCCTCTGCTTCCTTCTCTCCACCCTCAGCCCCGTCTGCTCTTTGGAGCCCAGCTCTCATTTCAGCCTCTCTTAGCTCCTAGACCATCTCCCAGCTGAGGGAGAAACTAACTTGCATCTGCTTTTCAGTCCCATTTTGGGTTTCAATGTGTTCCTGCTGACATTCTGTGGTTGGGCGGGGAGAAAAGAAAGAGACGTTGACCCCCAGATGGGGAAGGAGCAACAGGGGTGCTTCACCCTCTTTCAGATTTAATCAGCAGGCCTGGGGTATAGAGCTGGCCACCTCACCCGTGGGCGTTTCTGCCCTGTGGTCCTCATGGGGCTGCGTCAGAGGTGCAGAGGTCCCTGGGCCTAGATGTTGAGCGACCTTTAGTGCACTTGTTTGATTCAGGGAATATTTCCCAGCAGATCCTGTATGTCCAGCCCCCATTCTGGGTGCCGGCGTGGGGGTCAGGGCTGTGAAATGTCCAAATGCTGTGCCATGAGGAAGGTTCCAGGCTCAGAGGCAGGAGGTTAGAGATGAGTGAGTCCGGCCGCCTCCTTTACAGCCAAGGGGACAGCTCAGAAATGGAAAGGGAGTTCCCAGGGGTGCATGGCAAGGTGGATCCGAGCCAGGACTGGGGCGCAAGGATCCCAAAGGCTTTTCCCACTACATGGCCTGCGACAGCTCTGGGCACACAGGTCCTGCCCCCCGCTGTTCCCTGGAGAATACAACGGGGAGGGTCATCCTCTCTGTTCAACCTCTGAGCAGCCTTTCCTCACCAGCTTCCCACCGGCCCACCGTCTTCCTCGCGGCCTCCCAGTGCACCCCGCAAACCCCACCCCTAGCTCCTTTTCCTGCCACCACCCTGATGTGTTCAATGTGCCCTCTCCAGGCTAGTCCGTCCTTTGTGTCCAGAACGGCAGCTGATGTCCATGGGGTGTTCACTTGTGCCAAACACATATTATCTCATTTCACACTCACTGCTCTGAGGAAGGTCCTCATTATCCCCGTTTGATAGATGGGGAAGCTGAGGCTTTATATGAGGTCACACAGCTGGCAAGTAGTGGAGTGGGATTCAAATCCGGACTGACACCCCTCCCCCAAAACACGTTGGCTTCATCCTCTTCAGCAGACCCCTCCCTTCAATGTCATTATGGCCCACCATCTCTTACCCTGACTCCTGGCTCCCCCAGCACATGGCTCCTGGCGCATTGTCCCCTCTCCTGCCCTACTGGTCACCTCCGTCACCTCCATGCCTTCCTCTCCGTTCACTCCTCGGCCCACTCTGCCTCCCCTCCAGTGGCCCACCACTGGGCTTGGCTAGGTCTTCAGTGGCCCCCAAACTGTATCTTCCCGCTTCTCTGCAGCATAAGTGGCATATTACCCTCCCCGCACCACGTGTGCACATGCACACCCGCCCACCCACACACGCTCCCGGGGTGGGGGGGGGGGGTGCTGTGTCGACCCACCGTTCCTTGATACCCACTCCTCTTTTGTCAGCCGTCACCCCGACCCTCCTGACCCCTGTCTGGGCGGCTCTCCTCTGCCCGCCTCTCCACTTCGCGGCGCCTGGTTCCTCCTCGGCCTCTCCTCACACCGCACGCACCTCTCCTTGGGCACCAGGCGCCATCTGTCCCTGCCCAGGTCTCTGTTCTGAGCTCAAGCCTGCCAGCTGCTTCCCCCTCAGGAAATGTCACCTACCCGCAGGTGGCCACCCACGCTTGGACATCTCCAGGAGCCCCCTCTTCCCTCCCCTCATCTCTTGCATAGACATTTTTGTCCCCTCTTCACGCTCCTGCCACTGGCCTCGCTATGGCTTTCAGGTTCACTTTTCTAGTAACCTTTCTTTAAAAAGCATCATCTTTCTAATACAGTAATATGTATTCTGCCTGGACATTTTTGTAAGTATAGAGGCAGGGACACGGTTCACCTCATGCCCCGCTACCTAAATGCATGCTCTTCTGTGCTCTCCCTGTGACTCCTGCCACCTTTAGCCTACTTTTCCCAGCCCCGGGGGGGGGGTGTTTGTAAACTGTAGATACGGTTATATCACTGCCCCAGCTTGAAAGCCGCGCCCACCAGCCCCTGTGGGGTTAGGAAATAGGAATTCCCTCCCATGCTGCCCAGGGCACTTCCTGACGGCCTGGGCTCCCTCTGCCCAGTTCTCCCTACCCCCACCCACACCCTTGACTTGCTCGGCTGCTCTGGGTCACCGGCCTTCCGTCCTCTGGGCTGGGACACAGCTCCACACCCACTCGGCCCGTGACCTTGGTCAAAGTCCTCTGCCCTCTGGACACTCCTTCCTCATCTGTTCAATGGGGACAAAAACCCAGCGGCAGGTTCTGAGGTCACATAACACTGAGTGTGGGAAAGAACTTTGCAAGCTACCTAGTGCTCTCCAAAGGGAAGGAGTCACCCCCGTCCTTGGTCACACTGTACATTTGTCAAGGGCTGGGCAGAGGCCTCTTCCTCATCATGTAGTTCTAACGCTTCGTGCTCGGAGCTACCTTTGATGGTGAGGGGAGGGAAATAAAAGTACCAGGACACAGAAATGGGGGGCCAGGGAAGGGAGTTCTGAGACGGTGCACCAGCACCTGCTGCTACAGAGAAATCAGAGACATAATTGAAAAAAATCCCTTGGATGTTGTGCTCAAGATCCAGGGGTGGCAGGGCAGCTGGGAAATCTGGGCGGACGTACTGGATTCCTCTGATGGATCAAATGAAGGGGCTGTCATGAAGGGCCCACCCAGAGAGTTGAGGGGCACCATGAGGGATGCCGAGGCTCCCAGGGACTAGTGAAAGCAGGAAGTTGGGCCTCCCTGGGGAGAAGGGGGCAGGGAGGCATAGAGTTTAGGGAGCCCAGTGAGCTGGACAGCGGGAGCTAAGGTTGTGGAGGGTGGGGCTACTGCCAGCAACTTGAGACCAAGGAGGGAGGTGGCAGGGAAGAAACTTCACACCCCTCCCTGTCCACCCTGCCATAATCCCATTCACTGGCCAAACCCACCCAGAAGCTAGTCAGCAAAGGTGTGGGTTTGGGGGTGGGGTGGGGGGGCCATCAGCCTGGGTGCAGACCAGGGCAGGATTTGGAGGGGAGGGGTGTGTTGGAGAGGCAGATAGAAAACAACCAGTGCACAGTCCATGTACCAAGTTCATGTTTCTTACTTAATCCTCGTAACAACTTTCTATTTTAAAATAGTTGTGCCTAATCTGATTTGTCGCTGCTAATCCCTGTAGCACCCAGAGCAGTGCGGGGGGGGGGGTGCCCCCATGGGCCCTCAGTAAACATTTATTGGGCAGGTGAATGAAGAGATGAATGAATTTGCCCTGGATCAGGCCCAAACCAGATGAAACAGACAAAGCAGACTTGGAATGTTACAATGATATAATAACAATAGCTCCCATTCATTGTGTCCTGGGCACAGGCACCGAGCCTCACGCTCTGTGTGGCATCATCTCATGTGACGCTGATGCCATAGGGGCTGTTTTCCCTGCTTTGCTGGTGAGGACATGGAGGCTCCAGAGAGACCCTGCCTAGGGTCACGCAGTAAGGATGCGGCAGAGCTGGGACTTCAGCCGCAGACTTATCAGGACCCACCCACCTCGGGCTGGGAGAAACCCAGCCTCTGCTGATAGCCAGTTCCTGGTTCAGGCACATAGCAAGGAAAAAGGGCTCGTGGGCAGGGGGAGGTGGCGCTGGGAATGGTCCTGGAGGAGGTGCCAGCCCGGTCTGCTGCATCGGGTCGATTGCACCTGAATGGAAGTCTGTGTGTCCTAACATGCAGGGACAGGCCAGCACGCTGAGGGCGTAGAGAGGGTGCTGGCCTCTGCCCCGCAGGAAGAGGAAGGATGCAGGGTTCAGCCCTCGGCGCGCCAGCTAATGGTTCCAGCCTCCCCCAGCTGAAGGCTGGAGGTTGTGAGGCTGCTGCTCCGCCCCAAAGGCGGCAAAGCTCTGCTTCTCTAGACATAATTAGGAGCAACCCGAGAGGACCGGCTGGCCAAACACCAGTGGCAGGAACCTTCAGAGACAGAAGCTGTGACACCTGAGAGTTCTGAGCAGTGCCGGGCAGGGTCACAGGCACAGGTGGACACGGGGCTCCCTTAGCGTCAGGACAGTGGGTTCTGGCTGTCGCTGCGACCAGTCTCCTGGGAGGGAAGTTGGCCTGAGAGCGCTTTCCCAAACAGTCGCTCCCAGAGCAACCGCAGGAGGTCTCCGTGAAGAAGAAGGGGTGGGGTGGGGGTGGGGCGTCCGTGTGGGCTCTGCCCAGCGCTGATGTTTAGAGGCCTTGCACTGGCAGTGGGAGAAGGGGGACATCACCTGGGTGAGGACACCTCACCTGAGTGAATGCAGGAGTCAGGTGGAGGACGAAGTAGGGAGGCAGGTGTTTTAAAGACCAAAGCTCAGAATAGACAGAGGCTTTGAACAAGTGCTCAAAGGAAGGAACAGAAAAAGCTTTTAACTGGAGATGGGTCGAGAACAGAGAGGACAACCAAGAGGGAATCAAAAGGCTGGGATGTGAGATGTGAGGGGACACGGGGAGGAGACAGAGGATGCAGGCCTCTCTCCCGTCTGCCTTTGGCAGAAAGAACTTTAAATGGGAAAGGGTGGGAGGGGAGGGGCAGGACAGGAGCTTAGGGTGAGCGACAGGGCGTAGGAGAGCTCTTGGTTGCCTTTAAGTGAGTTTTCTCGAGGCCCAGGTCCTGGGACGGGTGAGCAGGGGCCATGCCTGGCTCATGGCTCTTGGCACAGGACGGAGGAACAGAAAGGTAGTGTGCTGGCAGCCCTGGAGTGCTTTTGAGTAAGGAATGTGTGGCCACAGTAAAGAGGAGAGGGGTGGAAGACCCAAATGGGGAACTCGCCTTGATTTTCAGAAAAAAATCAAGTGTGGTGCGCAAACCCCGAATGAATCGCTGTGCACACAGGGAAGAAGAAACAATCACCAGCAGCAAGGGCAGGTTCATGGTCAGCGGTCAGGCTGCATGCATTCTCATTTCCCTTCCAGGCTGCTGGGGACATGGTCTGGCTTTCCCCCTGCAAGGCATCTGATAGAGCTGGCCCCGCAGCTGGCTGGTAATACAGGGCGTGGGAAACAGATTGACCCTGCCCAGACCTAAGCGGCAGGAGGTCTGTGGCAACAAGCCACAGCATTCTCTTTCCAGTCCTCTTCCTTTCGGTCTTTTTTTTCTAATCCTCACCCAAGAATATGTTCACTGATTTTTAGAGAGAGAGTCGAAGGGGGAGAGAGAGAGACAGAAACACTGATGTGAGAGAAAAACATCCATCCATTGCCTCCCCTGCGCGCCCTGACAGGGAATGAAACCCATGACCTTTTGGTGTACGGAGATGACGCTCCAACCAACTGGGCAACCTGGCGAGGGCCCTTTCTTTCTTTAAAATCAATATGGTTCCGTTAGCACCTAGTAGCTAAGCAAGGCCAGGAGGGACAGGGAGAAAACCCCGTCTGTGTAGCCGTGACTCAGTGGCCCTCAAAGTCGAGTGATCCTGAGCAGGGGCACTTGGGATGCCTGCCTAATATTCAGGCTCCTGAACCCACGCCAGAGATGGGTTCTGGACCTGGCCTGAGAACCTGCACTTATGACACGTCAGTCCTTTGAGGTGATCCAGATGGCTCTGGAACCATACAGACCTGCAGGGAGGGAGTTGCTGGAGGTGGGGAAGGGACTGGACTATTTCTCACTATCAGAGCTGCCTGATGAGTGTGAGACATGTCACCAGGGAGTGACCTCCCTTAATCACAAGGCCCAGCTCAAAGCTGAAGACACAGTGATGCAAGACGCATTTGGGAGGGAGGCTTGGCGCAGTGAGTGCCTCTTCTTCCAGGGTGGGGGTGGGGAGGTTCTGTAGAGAAGGGCTCCCCAGGGAGGACAAGCTCACTCTTCAGTGACCACCACAAGACCTGCTGCTTAGAATCAGCGTCCTGCTGAGGTAGAAAGGGACCCTGGCTGGGCTGCTGGCCATTTGGGACTAAGAGCCCATCTACCCGCCCCCACCCCCGGCTCTGGGGGCCATGCATTTCTGTGGCAGCTAATGTTGCATTTCTTCCTTCCTCTCCCGTCCTCTCCCCACGCCCCATCTCCCTGTCTGCTGGCCCTGGCGCGTCTCCCTTGTGCTTCTCCGGTCTCTCTCTTCCACTTTCTCTCTTTCCTGTCAGTAACCTTGGACCCATATTCCCACCCCAGTTCCCAGGCCCTTTGGTCCAACTCTCTGCCCGTTTCTACCCCTGCTGTAGCCTCCCGCCCTGTCTCAAGGGGGCCACTCTCTCCAGATGCCCCCTGGTTTCTTCCTTCTGAAGTTAATTTTCTCTTGGATATGTGGAGGTTTCTCATTTTTTAAGGCTTCAGCAGGGGGTCAGCATGAAGGCTCTCCCTTCCTTTCTCTGACCCCTGACCCCTGTTTTTTTCCAGGGCACTAAACCATCTAAAGAGATGAGCGGGTCGAATGAGACCTCAAGCCCAGTCTCAGAAAAGCCCTCGGCTTCCAGAACCTCTATCCCTGTATTGACTTCGTTTGGGGCAAGGAATTCTTCCATCTCCTTCTAGAAGCCCCCTCACACCTCCACCCCAGCCTGACCCCTCCGTGACCCCTGCCATTTATCTCCCTACACTTCCCTTCACCTCCACCTCATCCCCACCCCATTCTTTAGACCCTCTGAGGGGTTGCCACGGGTGTGACCCTTCTCACTTCTCTCTACTCATTCCCTGTTGGTGTTTTGTTTTTTAATGATTCACTTTTAATTATCTTTCTTTTTTTTTTTTAAAAAAGCAAAACAGTGAAACTAAGAACCAAAACACACCACCTTCCTTTGATTTCCTATTCCAAAATGGCCCACTTCTTATCATCTTCCCTCCCTTTCTCTTTCTCCACTCTTCTGTCCAAGTCCATCCTGCAGTTCCCGTACCCTCCCCCTCCTTTCCTCCCTCCCCTCCCCCCAACTTCCCAAGAGCACTCCAAGCGAACTCTGAGCCGCGGAGACTTGGAGCAGCGAGATACCCCCCTCCCCGTCCTCGGAAACCTTCCTGGAGGAAAACCTGGACATTGGACCAACCCCGCCATCAGGCTGGAAAGTGGGACGCGGGCAGACCCAGGCCCTGGAGGCGCCCGCCTGTGCTGCGAGCTCGGGACGTGACGACTGAACTCGGCTGTTGCTTTGCTCCCTTCTTCCTGTGCCCTGGTGGGCCTGGAGTTAAGATTTTAGGGCTGTAAAGGGGCCTTAGAGTTGGAGGGACCTCAGGGCGGGTGTGGGGTGTGTGAGCCCATTGAGTCTGTGTCTTGGAGGGGAGATGGCTTCCTGGGGCTTCCCTCCTGTGACGAAGAGCCCGCCTGGCCTGTGCCGAGGGGAGGAAGGGCGCTTGTGGACCGTCGGCTTGGGACGGCGGGTTGAGCAGACAGCCTGACCCTGGGGACCCTGCCTTGGGAGAGGGTAGCCTGGAGGAGGGGCATTTGATACTTTTCATTTCCTAATTTAGCACTTTAAATGACATTAACTTATTTAACGGGGGTGGGGTGGGCAAGAAAGAAGGGCCTAGATAATTCAATTTTGAGGCCTGGAGGGTGGGAAGGGTCTGGTTGTAAGGGAGATTGGGGCAGCAAAGGACGGCTCCGACCCCAGGGGTAGGGTGCCTTGACCTTCAACCATCCTCTTTTGAGGCTTGAGGGTTTTCAGGGAAGGGGTGAGGCACAGTTTTTAAAGGGGGAGCTGGTGATCGCCGGTGAGATCCTTGAGGGTCCCCGAGGCCTGACAGGGTCAGCCAGTGCCCCCAGCCTGGGACGCCTGCCTTGCCAAAGCTGTCCACAGCGAGGCTCGTGGCCAGGTCCTGAGATGGGACGGAGAAACCGATTTTGGTTCTCAGCCCCGGCCCCCCAGAGGGCAGAGTGAGGGGCCAGCGGGAGACCCCGCGGGTGGGGAAGGAGGAGGAGGTTGGCGTGGACCCCCGGGGCACAGGGTTCCTATTTGGAGCACAAGTGGGGTTAGCACAGGGGAGGAGGGTTGGGATTAGTCTCCCTTAGTAAGCACAGCAAGAAGGAGCCACGGAAGGGGCAGCGCCTCCTAGAGCCTGCGACCTGGTGGGGAGGCCCTCTCTTAGGGAGAGCCTGGGGCAGCTGTTGAGAGTTGGGGAGGGAGGGAAAATTGGGTTGTGTTTCTTCATTTCTCTCTCTTTTTTTTTTTGTTTTGTTTTTGTTGGTTCATCCTTGTTTTCTAGCTTTGAATCATTTTTGTACAAAGGCAAGTAAGCCTTTTTGAAAAAGAACAAAAGAAGAGGAAAAAAAATCCCTCCTGAAAAAAAAAAACCCTGGAAAACAGAAAAAAAAAAAAAGGACCTCATAAATGATGCAATTACTTCTAATTGCAGGCAACTCTTTACATTTAAGTGAAGTGTCTTAACATTTTATATTGTTTTAAAAATATATTTACATATTATATATATAATATACGTAATATAAATATATATAAATATTTAAAAAAGAAAAAAAAAAAGAAAACCACTCTCTCCCTGGCCGCTGTTTTGGCGGGGGAGGGGGGCTGGAGGATGGGCACATCAGCCTGGCTTCTGTGGTCCAGTGACAAGGTTTGGTTTGATTTGGCTGTACAGAGACCCTCTGACTTGGGAGGGGAGGGGGGGTGGTGCCCCCTCCTCCCTCCACTCCATTACTGCTTGCTACTTTCACTTGCTCCCACCCTCAGCCCTGTGACCTGAATGTGTGTCCCACCGTCATTGTCTTGAGTTGAATGTCCCTTTGTGGGGGGAGAGGGAAATGGGGGAAGTGTCCATCCACAAGGGGACAGCCTACCTGCTCACGTGGAGCCCAGTGGGATTCACATAACTTTCTTTCACTTTGGCTCCTGCACATTGCGGGTTGAGAGGTGTTTGTGTGGAATTGTGTGCAGCCAGTGTGTGTGCCCTGGCACAAGTCCACTTACCCGTGTGCAGAGGGAAGCGTGTGTGTGCACAGGTGTGACCTACCACACCCAACTTCAGGGACGTGTGCACATGCAGGTGCATATAACCTGTTTGGGCATCAGCACATGCCCACCTGCACATTGGTGTGGAAGAGCCCTGCGTGTGAGAACACATGTAATGTGTGTATGCAGATGTGTGTAGTTGCGAGAGTCATATATGTGTGTGGGCCACATATGTGTGGACAAGGGTGTACGTAGAGGTGCATGTGACCTGTGCATGAGTGTGCAAATGTGTGTAGACCCAGGCGTGTGGAAGTGCCTGTGGGTGTGTTCCATCATCCCTGCACCACTTGCTCCGGCCGCCCTCCCGAGCCCCACTCCCCGCGGCCCTCTCGAAGCCCACAGCACGTCAATGCCTCCCCAGCTGCATGCGCCTCGCTGCTCTGTCCATCAGTGTGTGCTTGACCAAGAGAAAACTAAATCGCCTGGGGGGACCCTTGTACCTGGTCCTCCCAGCCCCTGCCCACTGTGCTGTGTAACTCGCATGGGGGCTTTCTCTCTCACCCCTTCCACAATATGCTGTTTCCCCAGGAGCCTTAGGCTCTGAGAGGGGTCCCAGGTGGGGCCCCCCCGGGGCGAGCCCTGGCTCCACACCCCACCCGGTCCACCCCGTAGGGCCCGTGTTGGTGTAGCAGTGATGGCTTCTGTGGATATTCTGTGACCTCTGTCAGTGTAACTTGACAATTTCTAAATGGAAAAGGGTTGCTGTGTTTTCTCTGTCTCTCTCTTTTTTAATGTCCTTTTTCTTCTCCCCATTCCCCTGTTCTCTTCCCTTTTTGGTTTTTCTAGCCGAGTGTTTGGGGCTTAAATAAAACTTGTTTCTTTTTCCTCTCCTGGATCTCTTTCCTATAGGCTGCTGTCTCATTATTTCTCAGCTTCACCTTGGAAGGTGCTGGGATGGACGGGGCAGAGGATGGGCATCCTTGGTAGCCAACTGCCCTGCCACTTAGCAGACTAGGCTCAGGGAGGCAGGGGCAGAAACCCCCATGGGCCCTGCAAGCCAACACCACCGGGATGCTGGAGAGGAGCATCACTAACTTGAGAGTGCCGGCTCTTGGCTAGGTGACGCCACCGTCAGTGAGGTCGTTGCTGGCATTACTTACACTTGCGAGTGACAAAGCCAAAGATGTTAGGTGTGTGGCTCAGAGTCCTACAGCTAGTACGATGCAGTTGGGATTTAAATCCAGCTGTGCCTGACCCAAAATCCAGTGCCCTCCCACCAAAATGAAGTAGGGTCTCATTTACCTCCAGGAGTCCCCAGGGTTGGGCCTCAGCCTCCCGCCCTTTCAGTGGGGTGACCCTTCATGGTGTCTGTTCATCCTTTCAAGAGCAGAAGTTTTCAAGCCTTTTTTAAAAACTGTAGCCCGTGGTGAGAAATGCATTTTTCATCTCAACAATTTAGACATGTGCACACCCAAACACCCATATATTAGTGAAACAGCACTTACTATATATAATGCACCTGTTCTTCTCTGTTAAATTCTAAACATGTTAGTCACGACCCACGAAACTGATTTCATGACCTTCCAATGGGTCAAAACCCACAATTTAGAACATACTGTGTGCAGATCTAGTTTCAGCCCCCGGCATGTTGCGTTTCTGCTTTCTTCTCCCCAAAGGCCTGCCGGCCCCACCTACCCCATGGTCTCCTCTGAAACTGAGAGACCCCTGACAGGAGATTCATCCTTGGCTCTGACTGGGTGGGGGCCCTGGGCTCTGATCCTGCAGCCAGCAAGCTGGCTGAACCCTTCCAGGTCACCACGTCAGAGTCTAGCCTGCCCTACCACTGAGCAGGCCGGATGTCCTGATGGGGCTTTTTAGGTTTTCCTGGAATTCTGAAGGCTGTGTCATTGTTCCAGCATGTTCTAATGGTCCTTGAGGCTGCCCTTCTAGGCATTTTCCTGCTCGGCTGAGGCCTGGGGTGTTAACTGGGCTTCCTTTGCCTCCACCCCAAACTATCACATGAGGTAATGACCATGTCCCGGAGTCAGGAAAGAAGGCCTGCAGCAATTATGGAAGTGAGTAACTGGGACCATCTCTGAAAGGGTAACCAGGCCCTGGGGTCACATTTGAATGCGGACCTTAAGAATAAGTCTCTACATTTAAACTGGTGGCCGAGTGTCACAAGCTGAAGGGCCTGAGGTGGGAAGTAAGGTGTGACCTCTGGAAAATGAATGAAACCCAAGCGAGAGGGGTGGGGGGAGGGGGCGTGCCATGAGGTCAGAGCAGCCGGCAGGAGCCCTGTTGTAGGAGATCTTGCAAGATACAGGAAGGAAGGTGGATTTCGTGGAAGCCATTTGGAAGGTTTTAAGTAAGAGAGTGACATGATCTGACACTATTTCAGAAGCTACCTCTGGATATTGTGCGGAGAAGAGATGGGCCGGGATCAGGAGTGAATGCAGACCCGTCATTTGAGGGCAGGTGCCAGCGGTGGCTGCCTAACTCAAAGCTAACAAAAAAAGCACACACACATACAAAAAGATTTTTTGTTAGCATTTTATGATACTCATCACTACCGTTTATTAAGTATTCGTTTGACCCTCACCACGGGGCTGTAGTTGTGATCACCTCCATTTTACTGACGGGGAAGGCGGACTGAGCAAAGTAGGGGTCTGACTGACATCAGGCCGGCCTCGCAGTGGGATCCTAAATGATAAAGGGACTGCTCTACAACTGGACCCCCAGGGAAGCCCTCATCTTCACTCCCGCACTGTCTGTCCACCTCACCACGATGCATTGTAAGCCTGTCAACACAGTTTTGTAATTATTGCTTTATGCAGTTGCCTTTTAAAGAGAAAAAAAAATCTACAAATAAAAATGTTTACACCGTCTTTCATAATACTGGTGTAGTTATTCTTACTGATGTTCTTCATTTCTTTGTGTGGATTCGCACCATCCAGTGTGCTTTCATTCCAGCTTGTTGACTCCCTTCAGTGTCCCTTAAAGGGCAGGTGTACTAACAACAAATTCTGTTTTTCTTTACTGGAGATGTCTTCCTTTTGCCTTTATTTTTGAAGAAGGGTTGAAGAAGACCACAGGGTTTTGATCCATCCTCTCATCCAAAGCCTAGTACGGCCGGCAGAAGGCGGCCCAATGGGCAGGTAACCCTGTCCTTATACGTCTTTTCTCTGGGCTTAGATTTATCCTGCCTCTGGCCACTTATTAACTGTGTAACCGTGGACAAGTAACGTCACCTCGCTGTGCCTTCGTTTCCTCGTATGTAAGATGGAGATGGCGATGGTGTGCGGAGCTCCAAAGAGTGCTTGAAGATTGACTTAGGGCGTGGAAAGCCCTTGGGGCTGATGTGAGCCCACAGCAACACTGGCTCTTAGCTCATTTGCCCAACAAAAACCACCTTTGGGGCAGAGGTGGAGGAAGGAGGGGGGATTCAGCAAGCTACTCTCTTCCCAGCTCCTAGCCCCCTCTCTAGGTTTTTTCTGATGACTATCGCCTGATTTCCCCACAGATGGATGCGAGGTTTTCAAAGGCAGCCTGGAAGCTGGCAGGGGAAACTACAGCACCAAGGCAGGGACGGAAACCCGTCCTGCGTTGTGCATTCGCACATGCGAATAAGACCACGGGCAAAACCCATAGCGTCCTCTTGGGATCCTGTCAGGGCCTGGAGTGCTTAGGATGGCAGCCGGCTAGGATGGGCCTTGTCAGTGGCTTGGGCCTTGCTCAAGCCTCCTGTCTTCTGGCCAGCGCCTCTGGACCGTTCTCAAGGCAGGCCTGAGAAGGCGGATGCCCACGCACCTCCCCGGCCTCTGCAGGAACACAGAGAACAGGTGCACCGAAGCCTTCCATGAAACGAGGGCCACCTGCCCTCCCATCCTGTATTCTGTGTCCATGTCACTGCTCATCCCAGTCGCCCAGGATAGAACCCCTATGAAACTACCAGGAGGCAGAGCTTTGCCTCCACTCTGCCACCCCCTGGTCCAGACCCCATGGCCCTCCTTTCGTGAGCCAGAGACTTCACTCTTCCCCCCCGTCAGCCCCGCTCTGGCCCTCTCCTCCCTCCAGAACAAGCGAGACATCTGACTTGTGCCTCAAGGAAGGCTGTTTATTTCCAAGATATAGACTATACTTTTAAGACAGGACTTTCCAGAAGCAGGACATCTTAGTTGTCGCCTAGAGGTGTGTCCACGACACAGTGAAAGGAGACATGCCGACGCGGGGCCAGAGGCTTTTGCAACACTGTTACAACACTTCTTTAAATGAGCGAAACATCTTTAAAAATCCTTATAAATTCTTTATAATATGTTACACATTTAGAGACAATATTTACAGTAAAAGGGGCAGGGGAGGAGAAGAGAAATCTACTTTACAGCAAATCTTTGCATAAATCAACAGGACTGATAGAGGTGGCGGCAGGGTTCACAGCCCCATGTGGGCTTCCCTGGAATGAGTGAGGGTGAGTGTGGGAGGCCTGGTGAGTGTGTGGGAGGCCTGGGGATAGGAGGTCTATTTACAACTGGGGGGTGGGGAGGAGAGGGGCTGGGTCTTGCCCACCCTGAAGGAACAGCCCAGCTCAGACCCCATAAATCTGTGTGTGTGCGTGTGTGCGTGTGTGCGTGTGTGCGACAGAGAGAGAGAGAGAGAGAGAGAGAGAAAGAGAGAGAGAGAGCGCGCAAGTGCTAGCACGAGAGCAGGAGACTGAGACCAGGGATGCTTTACTACTGCCCGCCCTCCCCCACCCCCCCACCCCCACAAGGGCAGAAGGTGGGGGTGTGTGTGCTTGAGCTGTGGAAGACGCAGGCACAGCTGGAAGAACAAAGACAGCGGCAAGGGAGGTCTAGTTGGAGGAGGGGGGCGTGAGGGGGGAACCCTGGACCCTTCCCAAACTGTCTAGGGAATGGGCAGTTTCCCATGGTCAAAGCACGGGGTGGGGGTGGGGAGGGGTGATTTAGAGCAGGGGTCTCCAATCCTGGGCCCGCGGACTGGTACCGGTCCTTGGCCTGTTAGGAACGGGGCCGCAGAACTGGAGGTGAGCTGCTAGCAAGCTAGCGAAGCTTCAAGTTACGGCCTGAGCTCCGCCTCCTGTCTCCTGCCCCGGCCCTGCAGCCCCCACCCTTCAGTGGAAAAATTATCTTCCAGGAAACAGATCCGTGGTGCCAAAAAGGTTGGGGACTGCCGATTTAGACTTTGCCAAAAGGTCGGTAGAGGAGTGAACCTGGTGAAAGTCTCAGTCCTGCCTCTGTGGACTGGCCCCAACCCCCTTCTCTGGCTCTGAAAGCAGCAGGAGGGAAGGATCCCTGTGTGCACCAAAGGCAGGGAGCCCGGGTGGGGGTGGGGGTTGGGAGACAAAGGAAGCAGGGGTGGCAGCAGTTGTTACTGGAAACACGTCTGGACAGTGCCTACACACACTTGCATCCACAACCCCCCCTCCCATGGACACCACCACTCTATACCTCCTCTCCCTAAACATACACACACAGTCCCCACACCCCTCAGCCAGAAGCTAGGCGCTAACGCGGGTCGGGGCAGAGAAAGGAAGCGAAGAGCCAGCATCACTCAATGTCTTTCCTTTAGTCTGAGACTAGGGGGTTCCTATCCACACCTCATAGCCAACAAGGTCTTTAAGTGCAGACACACAAAGGCCCAGAAGGGCACACTCTGTAATCTATCCAGGGGACACAGACCCCCGGCAGCCTTTCCCCTTCTTACCACCAGCCCCCTCCCTCCCATTCACACTCTGCCCACCCCCATCAATTCTAGCACGTAAACTGGAGACAGGGCCTCAGAGCCCGATGCACCAGGGGCAGCAGAAGAGCGGGTGCAAGCCAGAGGTGACGCCTACTTCCCAAGGGGCTCTCAGTGGGAGGCGAGTGGCGCGGGGAGGGGAGGGAAAGGGGCTGGTCACAGACACTGATGGAGGCGGGAGGCGGTCGAGCGGCGCGGAGGCTGGCTCTGTAGGGCCCCGGGGTCCCCGGGCGCAGGAGGCAGCGAGGCTGCGGATGAGGGAGCCCGTGCCTTGGTGGACTCCAGGCTGCTGAGGCCAGAGTCCTTGTTGTCACTGTGTGCCCGAGGGCTCGCGGGCTCCGGGGTACACCCTCCGCCCAGCTCCTTCCACTCGTTGAAGTTGAGGTCGGTCAGCGGGCTCTGCACCACCACGGTGTGGCGGCGCCAGCTGCTCCGGCGCCGCCGCGTCTCGGGCGACAGCGGTCGCCGCAGCCGCACTGCCAGCATGTCGTCTGCGGTGCCGCGCAGGCGCAGCCGCAGCGCCTCGAGGCGTGAGGGCCGTGCGCCCAGCGCTGCCACCGCTGCGGCCGCCGGGGGGCGCAGCGACTCCTGGCTGCTGGATGAGGCTGAGCCCGAGGGCTCCGCGACGCGGGGACCGCCGCGCCCGGCGCCCGCACCCTCGCCGTCCGGGCGGTTCCGGGCCAGGCGGCGCCGCGCTAGGGTGTCGCAGGGTATCAGGTGGTGCGAGGTGAAGGAGGGCCGGCGCGCCAGGCGCCCCCCGGACCCCGCGCCTCCCTCTGTGTCCGTCTCCACGTGGCTCAGCTCGCTGCGCTCGTCGTCTGCCTCGTCCCCGGCGCCCGCCCGCCTTCCGCCGGCGCCGGAGCACACGCTGCGGTCCATGGTGGACAGCGTGGAGTAGCCCGAGACGATGGAGCGCGTGTCCGCCGCCAGCCGCTCCTCCCGCGCCGGGGGGCTAAGGCGCCCGGGGGCTTCTGGGGCAGCGGCGCCCGGCAGCTGCCCCTCTGGCTGGTCCTGGGAACCCGGCACCGTCGTCACCGCCCCGGGCTTGTGTGCCTCCTGCTCCGAGTCGTCGTCCGTGCTGCTGCCCAGCCCGCGGGCCTCCCGCCGCTTCTTCCGCTTGCGGTTGACAGCCGAGATGAAGGAGATCGCCAGCATCTCCCGGGTGTACGGCTCCTTCTTGGGGGCCCACGTGCCCTGGGCAGAGACAGGTCAGTATTCAGGAGGCGTCCAGACTTTTGCCAGCGCTGCCCTCTCACCCAGCCCCAATCAGGAGGGCCTGAGCGCCCTCCACGTTCCCACCCAGACACCCTCCCACTATGGCACCCAATCTCAACAGGTCTAAGCCCAGCCCCAGCACCCCCACTGGCATCATAAACCGTTTCTCCTGGACGGCTGTCCCAGCTGGAGTGTAACTATCGCTCTAGAGACTTAACCCTGCTGCCTTCCTCCCTGCCCTGGGGCACCCTCCGCTCCCCTTCCGGTCTTAATCCAGAGTCTCAGCTCTTCCCTGTGAGCTGGAGACTGGTCTAGCACCTCTGCCACCTCCAACTTCCATTCCATTCTCCATAGCCAACACTAGGTAAATCCTTTTAGACACAGTTCTGGTAATAATGGGCTCTTAACAGTGAATAGCACTTGCCAATTTCACATAGACTATCCTGGGTTATAATTACCAGATCCGGGCAGAGACCTTGCTCTGACCACAGCTCCCACGCCCTGCCTCTCTCTCCACTCCCACCTGGGAAGCCTCCTTTTCCACCTACTCAACGTTGTGCAGGTCCCTCCAGGGCAACCTGTCCAAGTTCACTTCCCTTTCCCACTGCACCCCACTGCCATGCATTTCAGCATCCCTCCAGAACCCAACCCTGACAATTCCCAACCCCAGGTCAATTCAAACGCCAGCTCTACTGCCAAAAGTGGCTCTAAAGCCCTGCTCAATCCAGTGGTTTGGACTGAAGTCCCATGAGTGTATTTTAGTCTTGGTCTTGCTCTGTGATCCCCAAGCAGTGCTGACCTTCCTCTCACTGCCTTCTCCAGCCTGGTTTTTAATCCTCCCTTTCCGGACTCTCTTCTGACCCCTGAAGAGGGGGAGGGGCTCTTCTTTCCCCTCTTACACCTTAAGAAGCCGGTCTCCAGGGCTCTGTTCTCAGCCCCCTGTCTTCTCTATGTTCCCTGGCAAACAACACTTTCTGAACATCCCTGCTCCCAGGGCCTCTTCATCTGACACCAAACTCTATCTGAGCTCCAGAACTCTTCTTCCAACTTCGAATCAGTCTCTACCAGGGTGTTTGCAGGCGCCTGAATCTCACCTATCTGGAACCACATTATCCTCCTGACCCCAGCCCCACACCACCTCCTTAAAGTGATCTGACTCCTCCCTCTCCCCTCCTCTCCATTGCCCTGAAATGACTCCCAAAGCCAGCTCATCCTCACCATCCTCCACGGGGAGTCTCGCTCGAACTTTCCTGGGTCTTTCCTCTATTAATAGGACTCTTTGCCTCCACCCCCGCCTCATCTCGGTCCTTCCTCCTCTGGAGCAGTCAATCCTTATCAATCCTTCCAAGCGAAGGCTGGACTCTCCAGTACCCCACCCCTATCCTGGCACGGGCACATGGCCCTTCACGACCCATTCCCAGGTTTCCCAGCCTCGCTCCCTCCCTGTCCTAACCCCAACCCAAACCAGCCTTCACTCTGGCAAGGCCGACCTACCAGCCCTTCCCTCACTGTGACCTGCACTTTGACACTGGCGGACTTTAGTTCCCCTCTCCCCTCCCCCCACAGCTACCCTATTTGCTGGAGGAGTTTTTACTGCTCCTACCAGGCCCAGCTCAAACATGACGCCCTCTGTGCAGCAACCTCCCAGCCCTTCCCCTGGCTGAGCTGGTAAATCCCTTCTCTGTTCCCATAGCCCTTTGAAGATCCGTTTACGCCGGCTCTTCTCACATCAGAATAGCTTTGTTTCCGCATCATCTACATCAGACTCTGAGTTCTTTGAGAGCAAGTGAGGTCTGTGGCTTGTGTCTGCATGCATGACTCCTGGCACATAGTCAGTGCTCAGTGAATGTTACGTGAATGAACAAATGGGCGAGTGCAGTTCCCTCAACATAGGAAGCCCTGTAGAGGCAGATACTGGGACTGGTCCCCCTGCTGGGCTGGAAATGACCTGCCCTTGGACACCTCCTCACAGGCCATCTCCTCTTTCAGTCATAGGATGAGAATGAATGGAGACCAGAGATGCTCGGTGTGGTCACTGCACCTTATGCACTCTCTCTCACATCAGTTAGTTCTAAGGAAGCCGGAGCAGGTCAGGAATTCAGGATTCACAGGCGCACGGTCCTAGGTCATGGCCACCCACACTACATGACTCCAGAAGGCTCCCTGGAGTTCTGTGACATGGCAGCACTGCTATGATCAGCCAGAGGCACATGGTGGCTAGTGCTGCCTTCTGTCCTGGCCACACTCTCTGAGAGCCTTGAGAGGCCATAAGGACCATCTGACCAAATGACCCTCTCATCCCAACTAGTTACAGAAGTAATGAGGTCAGAATGGTCACTTCCGGTGAATGCAGAGGTCAGTAGGTTCACATAAAGGTCAAGGGGCCAGTCCAGGAGAGGCTCTGGGAAACCAGGGGGCTAATAGGTGCAATGGGTGGAAGGGACAAAGAGCTAGATTCAGGTCAGTATAATGAACTTGCTCCCTGCCACAGAAGTCTTGTGATGGAGTGAGCTCCCCATCACCAGAGGTATGCAGACAGAGGTTTTATGGAGAAGCTCCAGGGACCTGTGTTGACTACAGCAGGTTTCTTTCTTTCCAGTGCATTCATCAGGCACAGTGGGCTCGCTGGGAGCCGGCCAGTGCTTGGAGACCCAGACAGAAAAATAGCCCAGCTCGACCAGCCAATATTGAGAAGATTTCACCAACTACTATGGACAGAATTGCGGCCAGCCCCTCCAATCCGTATGTTGAAGCCCTAACCCCCAGTGTAATTACAGAAGAGGCCACGAGGGTGGGGCCCTTATGGTGACTTCAGTGCTCCTGTAAGAAAAGACACCACAGAGCTCTCTAGTTCCCTGTGTCTGTGCCCCGCAAGGAGAAGGCGGCCGTCGACAGCAGCTCTCACCAGAAACTGACCGTGCTAACACCTTCATCTTGGACCTAGCCTCCAGAACTGTGAGAAAGCAAATTTCTGCTGCTTAAGCCACCCAGTCTACGGTATTTCGTATGGAATCCTGAGCTAAGACCCGGCCCTGGCCGTCAAGCTCCAATCTAACATTGGGCAGGGGCTGCCTGGGACGGGCACGCTTGCCTGGCAGGCTCCGTCTCAGAGGGCAAACCCGAGCGGGCGAGTAGCTGGCCGTGAGATCCGGTTCAAAGAACCAGCTTGGTTTTATTGATTTTCTCAGTTGTTTGTCGTTTCATTGATTCCTGCTTCTGTCTTTATTATTTCCTTCCTCCTGCTTGCTTTGGGCTCTTGGAAGCCCTTATGCATAGCTATATGGGACGTGTTTATTGTTCACTCCATTTCTGGGGGCGGATATTCTCCATCGTCCACCGATGGGGAAGCTGGGGATCAGAGAGAGGTTAAGAAACTTGCCCAGTGCCCCAAAGCTACCCAGTGGTGGAGCCGGAACCCAAACCCAGGACTGTCTGTGCTTCTAACCGATGGGCAACACTGCCTCCCAAGCCAGATCCTTCACTACACCGGATGCCTCACTGCTAAGGTGAGCGACTTCTCGGTTCATCTTGGACATCGGTGTTTCCTACCTTCCTTCCCAGTGACCATCAACTTTCCTCAGGGCCCAGCTGCAATTCTGATTCCCTTGACCAGCGAGTAAAGAGGGCTGGCTTATACAGGGAGAAAGCCTTCAGAAGGGCCTTGGCACTTACCTTGGACTTGGCTGAACTACAGGTGGTGGAATCTGTTGGTGAGAACAGAAAGAAAAGTGAAAGTTGGACAGGGGCAAGGGCAGGCTGAGACTTGTGAACACAACTCCCTCTCCTCAAAGGCTCAGAAACCAGGGAGTTCAGAAACCTGAGACCTCCCTGGGCCCTGGGAGCACCACGGGCCTCTGATGTCATCTCCTACGGGATAGGCAGGGAGCAGAGAATGATGTCCACCACCACTTCCTTTTGAGGCGGGCAGCCAGCCACTGAACCTTCATTTGCCCCGGGATAAGGACAAGGAGGGCTTTTGGGGGGGCCTAGTTCCTCTGCCCCCTCCTATCCCTGTTACTCTGGGGCACTAGAGAAAACACCCAGGACCAGATGCACCCCACAAAGCCACAACAGTGAGACACAGCAAATCACAGATGCTCTGGAGTAATGGAGACCACAGTGCATAGAGAGGTGGGTGTCCTACTACATTCGCCCTAACCCCCCACTTTCAGGACATGAGAAGGAAGAGGACCGTGTGAATGAATGATGGAATACAGGGCAGACATGAAGTAGGTGGACACAGGACATAAAGTGGCCTGAGGACCAGAGTTTTAATAGGTTCCACCTCCGGACTTGCGGTCAATCTGCCCTTATGGGGCAAGGCGGTAGCTTATAACCAGAGTCATGAAGGACAGTAAAATCACTATAACTTCAGTGGGACTTGGGTCCCACTCCTTTAATATCACTGGGGCGGAGAAGGAACCAGAAACAAGTCCTGGCAGTGTCTTCTCCAGAACTGGGGATCCAAGGACCTCCCGGGTCCGATGCTGCAGTGGGCAGGTGCGGTTAATCCACACTCTCTGGCAAGCAAGTTAGATGTCTCATCCCCAGCCCACCCCCACACATGGTGAGAAGAGCAGATGTGCTGATCACACGGCGACACACCACGGGGCAGGGGAGCGGCAGCGGGTGATTAGAAGAGACGGGGGCTCCTCTCAGCCATCCCCACCGCATATCCTCTCAGCCCTCCCCAGCCTACCTCTTGCAGCCACGGGTGCTATGACAGGCTAGGACAAGTCAAAATACTAAGAGTAGGTCCCCCGCAGGGTGGGAGGAGTCAGCGGCTTGAGCCAAGAAGGGACTGGGCATTTCTTGGTCTCTGGGCTACTCTGATAGGAGAGGGCCAAGGGCCTGGAAACAGGCTGAATGGCCAGCGGATCTGGGGTCAGGAGCAGAAAGAGCCAGTCCTGGAAGGGAACCGAGGCAGGAGCTACAGTTATAGAGGCTTCTGCAAAGTGATGTCACTGGTGTCCGGAAAGGCTGGGTCCTGCTACCAGCCCAGCCTCCCCGCGCCTGGATAACCCGAGTGGCCCGCTCGGCACAGAGAGAAGGCGGCGGGGCGGGGATCTGCGGGAGGGCAGTCGTGCGGTGCCCAGCCTTCGTGGCAAGCGAGGCGGGATCTGGCTCTAGCCAGCTGCCTCCTTCCTCCTGAGAAGGGGCTCCCCGATGGGGTGGGGGTCGTTAACAGTCACGGGTAGCTGGCATGTCAGGGTGAGGTCCTCACAGCCCAGACGCCTCTGCCTGCCCCTCACGCCTGCCCAGCCTTCTTATAATCACCCGCCACTGTTAGTGACCGAGGCCGCGACGCCACACTGTACCCTTTAAATCTCCAACAGGTCCGCTGGAGGAGGGCGAGGGGAGGGGAAGAGAGGGAGCAGGGTCCAGGGCAAGGGGGGAGAGCACAGGGGGAAGAGGGAGGAGGGGTGGAGGGGTGCAAGGAGAAAAGGAAGAAAAATTAAAAAGAGGAACATGCCCGGAAGGACACAGCCCATGAGAAATAAAAAGGCCAGAAAGAAACCGGGGGGCGAACAAAGCTCCTACCCAGCCCTGGGGTGGGGACAGCTGGGCAGATGGGAACGTGGGCACAGGCAAGCTGGACCTGCCCAGGGAGGGGGAAGGCCCTGCCACAGCCCCTTCTAAGCGGGGGAGCTGGGGTGGAGGGAGGCCCCACTGGGGCGGGAGCAGGGGAGCTGGGTGTCTGGCCCAGCATCTGGGACCCTCAGGAATGCAGAGCCCGCCCTGGCCCCCACCCCTTCCCAGGGTCCTGCACGCACCTGAACCTGGGTCACCAGGAGGCACTGTCCTGCCAATGTTGGGCAGGAGATACTCAATGTTGGGCACTGACTGAGGCTCCTTGTCATCCACAGGGGTCTGCAAACAGAAGGAGGGTCAGCCTGCAAGCCCTCCGATGTCTGGACTGTGGGTCCTGCAGAGTGGGGCGCCCTGAACACAGGGCCGTGTCTCCTCCACCAGCCTGGGCTCACCAGGGCAGTGACCGTCACCCTCATCAGTCAGGCCCTCTTGAGGGCAGGTCCTCCATGTCTCTTTCGGGCCTCCCCCAACACCCTGACTGAACTCTAAAGCTCCGAGCTGCTCCCGCAGCTGAAGGCAGGAGCTGGGTCTCCCCCATCAGACCGCACCTTCCTAAAACCTGCGTCCTCCACGCCAGACCGGAAGGTGGGGTCTTCCTTTGCTAGTGGACTCTATTTTCCTTAGAGGAGGCCTCCATCTCCCCGCTCAGACGGAGAACCCGTGAAGGCAAGGATGTGTCTGCCATCGGCTTGGAGGCTCCTGGGGAGAAGGTCTATGCTTCCCCCATCAGGCTTGGGTTGCCGCAAGGACAGGGACCTTCCCCTGCTTGAGCCTTGCTTCGCCCCCGCCCCCAACTTGGGAAAGGGCCCACCTCAGACCAGACCCCACCCCGCCTGCCCTCTGCACCACTTACTCTCTCTCCCTTGTCCTCGTCATCACTGAAGAACCAGTCTGACTGCAGAGGAGACAAAAGGGAGTAAGGAAATCAGCGCGGGAAGGACCTGAGGGAAGACAGGCAGGCCTGGGCTCCCAACCGGCTCGGTCCAGAAGACCACTCAGGCCTCGGAAGGAATGGAACGGGAGGGGGCACCAAGAAGGCAGGGCCCCCCTCTTCCTGACAAATCCAGGGCTCGCCTAGTTGCCGAGAGGCCTCAGAGGGAGGTTAATGGATCCTGGAGCCCAACCCCACAGACTATGAGAAGCCCTTGAGGAAAGGAAAGAGTGTACCCCGGCGTGAGAGGGAGAAGCAGCTGCTGAGCTGAGTCAGCCCTGGGCTGACTTTACACCTGGGGCAGACACTCGGCCCAGAGGAGGGAGGAGCCTGGAGGGAGGTGTTAGGAGGCTCCTCCAGGGCCAGGCAGGTGAGGGTTCTCATCAATGCCAACCAGGACAGAAATTAAAGTAAGAAATTCCCCTCTTAATTAGACTTTGTGAAATTCGAGAATCTTGAAGAGGAAACTCTCAAAGTTTTCTAAAAAAACAAAAACAGATTGCTTACAAATGACCAAGGATCAGCTATAACTAGAACTTTCTGCAGCGACAGACACAACAACACGACGAAGTCCTTATTTAATGTATTGCGGGACCACAAATGCAGGAATTTTGGACCTTTAGAATTTTTACCCTGTTAAACGCTCATTAAAGTGTGCGTGTGAAATAAAGCTTTTCTAAGGCTTCAGAAAGTGCTACACAAAGACTCTCTTAACTGAGTGCATGAGCAAGTGAAGAACTGAATCCAGGGTTGAGCAATAAGGTCTGAGAAGGACGGATGGCAGAGTAGGAGAGTCCATTGTGATCAAACCAAGAGCGATACACACACACCCCCAAAGTGTATCCATGACAGTCTAGATCTCAAATTCAGAGGGAGAAACCAGTAACAGGTGAAAGGACACCAAGGCACTTGGCTTTATACGTAGTGGAAAGAAGACATGGGTACTAATAAGCTTTAGAGATTGATAGTGAAAACCAAACATACCTATGGGCTTTATAATTGCGTAATTGAACCTAAGTATGGATTTTAGAAGTTGTATGATGGCCATGTTAAAAAAATAAAAATCAATCCAGCCAAAAGCAAGGTAGGGCAGACCAAAATAAGTGAAATGAAATGAAATGAAATGAAATGGCATGGTTCCGGCCAGCGTGGCTCAGTTGGTTGGGCATCGTCCCGCAAACTGAAAGGTCGGCTGTTCAATTCCTGGTTGGGGCACATGCCTGGGTTGCAGGTATGGTCCCTGGTCAGGGCACATTTGGAAGGCAACCGATGGATGTTTCTCTCTCACATCAACATTTCTCTCCCTCTCTTTCTCCCTCCCCCTTCTCCTCTCTCTAAAATAAAAATAAATAAATTAATGAGTAATAATTAAGAAATGCAATGAAAATGTGGTAAATAGAAAAAGAAAAGAAATGGCATTTAGGATAACAGAAATAAGTCCTAAAGGTACAAAAATTACAATAAAGTATATGAGCTAGGCTCACTGAAAGCTAAAACACACAGAGAATATTATACACCATTAAGGATATGCATCTATTTAAAATAAGCGTATAGCCCAGGCTGGTGTGGCTCAGTGGACTGAGTGCCGGCCTGAGAACCGAAAGGTTACTTGTTCGATTCCCAGTCGAGGCACATGCCTGGGTTGTGGTCCAGGCCCCCAGCTGAGGGGTGTGCCAGAGGCAACTGATTGATGTATCTCTTGCACACTGATGTTTCTCTCCTTCTCTTTCTCCCTCCCTTCCCCTCTCTAAAAATAAATAAATAAAATCTTTTAAAAAAAATTATGTGTATAGAAGGTGGATTGGGAGGACACATGAACCTATCAGAGTGGGCACTACGGGGGGGAGGCAGAGTGGGGTTAGGAATGAGGGGAGAAGACAAGGAGACTTGCAGGGTTGACTATGACCATGTGCCATGAACCTCAGTTGTTATTAATCATAATCAGGCAATGACTTAAACAAGAGGCACAGAAGAAAAATAAGAAAGAGACAAAAAAGGAAAGAGTGAGAAAAGATAAGAAAGATCTGGAGTCAGTCATCTTGTGCTCAAATCTGCCTCAGGCAAACGACCTCTCTGAGATTATTTACTTAATCTATAAAATGGGCATACTAATAGCAGTGTCTACGTCTAGAACTGTGGTGAGGACTGAAATGAGATGCTGCACGGCTATTATCAAAACCATAAGAAGTCACAGGTGCTGGTGAGGACGTGGGGAAAGGGAGCCTTGGTGCACTGTCGGTGGGAGCGTAAGTTGGGGCAGCCACTGTGCAAACCAGTAGGGAGATTCCTCAAAAAATTAAAAACAGAACTATCCTATGGTCCAGCAGTGCCACGTCCGAGTATCCGAAGGAAACAAAAACACTAACTCGAAAAGATATCTGCACCCCCACGTTCACCGTGGCGTCACGCACAATGGCCGAAACACGGACGCAACCTAAGTGTCAGCAGCGGGATGAAGAGAATAAACAGAACATCGGGCCCGGCACAAACAACGCCCCTTCTTTATTAGAAAATCACAAGCGAGTCATTCTGTAGCATGACAATAGCACACTCGAGCCCACCATGTGACCTTTTAGGGGGAATGTTCAAATTAAAACTATCAATTATTACATCCCTGTTACTACCCTACTGCGCCACATGCAAGCAGGCCTTACTTCCGCCGGACCCTGTATTATTATTCAGCCATAAAAAAGAAGGAAACCTTGCCATCTGCGACAACATGGCTAGATCTTGACTTGAGAGCATTGTGCCAAGTGCAGTAAGTCAGAGAAAGACAAATACTGTATGATCTCACTTCCACATGGAATAAAAATAATTAGAAAACCCAGAAAGCCTGAGCTCATAGATACAGGGAACACATTGCTGGTAACCAAGGGGGAAGGGATGAGGGTATGTGTGAAATGGGCGAAGGTGGTCAGAGCGCACAAACCTCCAGTTATAAAATAAATAAGTCACGGGAATGTAATGTACAGCACGGTGACTACAGTTAACAACACAGGATCCCATGCTTGAAAGTTGCTAAGAGATTAGACGTTAAAAGTTCTTACCACAAGAAAATAAATTTGTAACTACGTATGGTGACGGCTATACATTAGGCTTACTGTGCTGATTGTTTCACAATATATACAAATATTGAATCGTGTCATATACCTGAAACTAATTTGCCAATTATATCTCGATTTTTCAAAAAAAAACCCAAAAAATGAAATACTGTATGTAAAACATTTGTTAGTGCATAGTAAACAGCTATTATTAAATAAAATATATAAATTATTATAAATATATAAAATATAAACGTTATTAAAAATAATAGTTGTTATTATTAAAAGGTACAGTCCCAAGAGAGGGGCTGACCAGAGGGAGCACTACAGAGCCAGCCTTTGACTGGGGTTTGAGAACACCCAAAAAGTGCTCTGGGAACCCAGAAGTCTACAGAAGGTTCCGGATGGCCCACGTTTCTCTGAAAGAGCTCACGCTAGCTCGTGCCACCTTGCTTTTGCACATGCGGTTCCCTCTGCCTGGCTAAATGCCTTGTGGTCTTTTAAGACCATTCAAGAACTCCCTGACGGCCAACGCAGCCCAGTCCCGCAGTGCAGCCCCGGGTCTTCCTTCTGTGGGGCTTCCCTGGGCACAGCCCAGGGCATGAAGAAGGGATGTCCTTTCAGAGCAGGGTGAGTTCCACCCACCTCAGTGTTCCCAGTGCCTGCATGCCTCTGGCATGGAACAACGGCGGTGGCGATAGCTAACCCTTATATAGCCCTCGCTAACTACCAGGCACCGTTTTAAGTGCTTTTACAGATATTAACTCATGAAACCCTCACAACAACCCTAAGAAGTAGGTACTGTTATTATCTCCACTTTACAGATGAGGAAATTGAGGAACAAAGACAGTGATAACTTGTCCGAGGCCACACAGAATATAAGGAGCAAAGGCAGGGTTCACCCTCGGGCAGGCTGGCGTCGCAGCCAGCGCCCTCAACTGATACACCAGTGGTTCTCAACGAGGGTGCTTTGGTCCCGCCATGGGGCATCTGGCCATGTCTGGAAATGTTTTCCATTGTCACAATTGGAGGAATGCTCCTGACACCGAGCCAGGGCTGCTGCTAAACGCCCTATAGTACACAGGGCAGCCGCCCACGACAGAGAATGACCTGGCCCCAAAGGTCTCCAGCGCCAAGACTGAAAAGTGCCAGTGACACAGAGCAGGCATCACCGCGTTTGCTGAGGGAATAACTAAACAAATGCCTTGCCGAGGTCTTTGTTTGAGTTCCGGCTGACTTAGCAAACACACGAAAGAGCTGGCGGTGACTTGCCACTGAGAGCCAAACACCGGGGTTTGCTCCTCTCTACTCTGACGTCATCTTGCTCGGCCACACTGGGCAAGTCACTGTGCTCTTCCCACCTCAGCTTCCACCCTCTGTACAATGCGAGGACAGGTCTGCTGCCTTAAGGCCACTTCCAGTTCTGTTGTCTAAGGGTTCCACAGATGACAGGAGTCCCAGGCAAGGGAGGCCGGGTGATGGCTAGAACTCCCGGCAGGAGGTCATGTCACCCACTAACTCCAACTATCCACCGACTGGCCGGGGCTCTGTGCAGCCTCTGCACAAGTCCAACCCCTGCCTGGGCCCATGGCTACACTGACCCCTGGCTATACAAGCCTTGGGCTAGACCTGCGGGGGTTGGGTGGCCCAGGAGCCCGCCGAAGGGGCAGCTCCGTCCTTCAGCAACCATCCGGGGCTGGTTATGTCCAAATGACAAGGAGGCAGAAAGGGTCATCGGCTCAGTTTCCAGGCACGAACCCCTGGGTGGAAAAGCCCATACTGGCATAACCTCGATGGCAACTCATTCATTCATTCATTCATTCATTCATTCATCAAACACTGAGTGTTCACTATGTGCCAGGCACTAGGCTCGGTGCTGGGAATACACCCCTGAAGGAGACAGATGTGTCTCACCTCCCGCACCCTGCCCAGAGGAGGGGCTGCCGTGGGCTGGGGACTCCCCTCAGGGCTCTCGGGGAGAGTAAATAGACACACTTGGGGCTTCCTTTCTCCTAAAAACTGTTGTTTCTGACAGCCCGGCTGACCACAGGCCTCAAGTTTCTAGGCACTTCTCCAGGAGCCACGGGGCCAGCCTCCCTCTCGTCCCTCCTGCCGCTCCCCAAGGGACACACTCATGGAGGCCCCCGGGGAGCTCCCTGTTGGGTTGGAGAGCTGAACTTCCCCAAGGGAGATAAATTTCGCCAGATCAAGGCCTTGACAGGATCCCCGACACTGCCTGGTGGCCCGGCCCCCCTGACAGCCCTGGGATAGGCATCTGGGCTTGTCCCAATTTTAAGGTGAGAACAGGCCACGCTGTTCCCTCCTGTGGCTCAGAGTCCTGGCCACACAGTGAAGGAAGGAAACAAATAAGAAAGGCAAGTCAGGGTGACCAAAGTTGACCCCACTGCCCTACTTCACTGACCCCTGCCACCCTCCCTCACTCTAGGACAGTCCAGGGAGTCCGCTCTCCTGGGAGGCGGGGAGGGAAGCACAGGCTTTGGTCAGAGAGCCCCAGGTTCAAATCCCGGGGCTGCCGTCTACCAGCTCTGTGACCTTGAGCAAGTCACTGTGCTCTCCCAATCCAGTCTCCCTTTTGCCTTGGAAGTAGAGCTCCAGTCCAGTTTCCTCATCTGTAAAACGGGGGTAACATGACCTGTTTCTCTTCCCTAAAGTCTGTATGAGGTGGGAGAGGCTAAGGCCCCTTTCCCTTCCTCTGACTGGCTGCCAATCTTATTTCTCCTGGCAGAAGAGGGTCTGCTTCTGCCCTTTGTGGGATGGACCACAGGCTACACCAAGATTTGGAAATAGACGAGTATTCATTAAAAAACAAAAACAAAAAACAAAGCAAAACAAAAAACAAAAAAAAACCTTGAGCCCCCAGAAGGGGGCACTGCTGCGCTGGGTTTGGTTCTGGAAGACAAAGGCCTCCTGTGCCCTCTGTTGGCCACTCCCGGTTCTCATTCCCTCATGGACAATAACAAGAATCTTCAGAAACACAGGCGTCTGGGGCCTCTAAGTAGCCCACAGAAGGGCGGGGGCCAGCCCAAGACACACGGAGCACAGTGCAGGATCCTGTCTCAGACCGTGTCTTACCCTGCCCCATCCGCTTCCGCCCTACCCCAGGCATCACCATTTCCTCCCCGAAGCCTCAGCGGGCCCCGCAGGGCAGAGCTCTGCCTCCACCCCTGCACCTGTCTGCCAGGTTCCACCAGGACGCCTCTCCTGGAGACCAGCTTCTGAAGGCGCCCCCGACTCACACCTCGGCCCTCCAACCCAGCGTCACCCTCCCTGACCTTCCTCCTCCCTCTGACTCTCACACTCATCTTGGAAACACAGGGGCCTCCTGTTTCTCCTACTGGGGACTCAGGGAATCCCAGGACGATAGGGATTCTAGGATCTATGCCTGTTTGGCCTTGAAGGGCATTCACCATCCCAGCAGCACTTTCTTAAGCTGCCTCATGCTTCCCCGCGCACACCCACCCAGGCGAGCAGAAGAAGCGAGGTGCCCGGGGGGATACAGCCCAGCCAGGGCAGCTACTTACATGCTGGATCAGCGTCTCCACGATCTTGTATCGGTCAGGCATGTGAGTCACCATGTCCGCCATGTTGTCCTCAGATGTCCTCACCAGCGTGGGCCCAAAGACCAGGGCCAAGTTCCGGGGCTCCATCTGCGCAGTGGGGGGAGCAGGTCAGTATCAATAACGCTGTGAGCCGGACTCCAGTCCCCCAGGTCTCGCTCACTCTGGGCCCGTCAGGCCCCTGTCCTGACCATATCCTGCGCTGTCCCTGGCTTAAGGGCTGGACACCTCCTTGCACGGGCACGGAGGGGCGTGGTAAGCACAGCAGAAGCCAGATTTCGGTCCCACTTACCTCCACACCTGACCGCCACGGGCAGCGCCCAACCTGCACACGCATACTGTGCTAGCAAAGGGAGACGCTAAAGTGGGACCCGCTGGAAGTTCCGAGGGTATTCTAGGACCAGGAGAAATCCTGTAGCTCCCTCCTTTTCCCCACTACGAAACCAGAAGATGTAAGAGGTGTGATTCGGGAAGTGAATGCAGTGCAAGAAATTCCAGCTAAAGCAGAGGATAGATTTTCATTAGCCACAGGGAGATTATGGCTCCGGGCCCCTGGAAGACCCTCAGAAACTCCTGAGACGGTTCCAAGGGAGAAGCGCTGGCCAGGAAGAGGGTGTGCCTAGAGGGGCTTGAGAGTATCTGACCCAGAGGAGCTCAGAATATTCGGAGGAGGATCCAGGTATGCTTCCTTCACCCACACTCCACGCCGCAGCCCCCACCCACCTTGTTTTTCTCCGAGTGGTCAGCAATGGTCTTCAGGTGGCTCACGAGGAATTTCAGTGTTTCATAGTAGTGTCCTGGGAGGTCCCGGATCTGGGTAGGAGGGAGAAGGGGCAAGGGACTGGGCTGTCATGGCATCCTTCATCCATCACACCCTAAAGGCGCTCCCGCTGCCGTATCTAAGGGGCTCTGGAATCCACGCTCTAACTGCCCCTCTTGCGGAGATGGAGAAACTGAGGCCTGGCGTGGAGAAGGGCTCCCGAGGTCACAGAGGGGACTGGTGGCAGCGGACGCCGGGCCTGCTGGGACAGCGGGGCTCTTCCAGCCCAGGCTGCCTTCTGCCTAACAGTGTCCCTTCTCTTACCAGCTTCCGCAGCGTCTTCATGCGCTCCCTCGAGTCTTCAATGCGATTGGCTTCGATGAAGTCGTTATATTTGTCTGAAACATACCGAAGAACCTTTAGGGAAGTGGGAGGCAGTCCCTTCTGCCACCCTTGGGTTGAGAAGCTCCCAGGCTGAAGGTCGCGGAGGCCTGGGCTGTTCCAGTTTCGAAGGGCTCCGAGGCCTTGTGCTCATGTGACCAAACCCACCCCAGGTGCACTCAGGCGTGTGTGCGCCTGACCTGGGGTGGCCAAGGTGCGTACGTTTGGGAAGAAATAAGGCCTGAGCTGCGTGTTAATACTGGAGAAGGGGTCCCTACATCAGTCCCCAGGACAAGGATACCACGAGGTCAGAAGAGAAAGTTACTCAGAAAGAGAGAAGGTCCCCACAGACCCCACCCCACCTGTGTCAGGATTGCCCCAGCTCCCTTCAGAAGTCCATGGGAAACTTTTAAAAGTGAACACAGTGAGTTTATTCCAAAGCCCACCAGGATGAGTAGAGGCACAAGGACGGTCCAAAGCATGTTTTAAAGGAAGAGTGGAGAGGGAGGGCTTGCCCTACCAGACGCCAATGTGAACGCAAAGACAGCGCAGCCAAGGCAGTGGGACTGGTAGGGAAAATGGAGCCAGGACGGGCCAGGGAGGAGGGAAACGGGCCACGTGGGTTTTTACTACATGATAGAGTGGCCCTTCAAATCAGCGTGGGAGGACGGGGGTGTCCACAAATGTTCCTGGGACAACTAGCTATCTCAGTGGGGAAAAATCCATATCTAGCTCACATAATACAGATTTAATTACATTACAGAGTCAAGTATAAAAGCTATTAAAACACTGGAAAAAATAAGAAAGTGGTTTCCTGATTGTAGAGCTTTCTTAAACATGAGATGCAAAATCCATGAAAGATGAACAGCTTTGACTACACTTAACATAATTGTTTTCAATCTCTCTACTGAAAAAGTTCAGAGGCAAATGGCAGACCACAGCAAGTATTTGCAAAAACTAACAAAGGCTTAATAGATAATATATAAGAGCTTGTCTCCTACAAATCAATACGCAAAAAGACAGACAACCCAACAGAAAAATGGGCCCAGAGTCTGAACAGGCAAGAACAGAGGAAATGGAAAAGTCCAATAAACAAATGAAAAGGCGGTTAATCTCTCCCTAGTAATGAGGGAATTGAAAGTGAAAACAATAAAGGGATGTCATTTTCCCTACCCGATTAACAAAAGTTTAAAATATTAACAGTATCCAATGCTGATGGGGTGGTGTGTGCATTGGGGCCCACTTCTCAGAGTACCACCTGACATTAGCTTTTAGAAATGTTTACTAGGGAAGGGATTAAAATGAGCAAATTGCCAGGTATAAAAACAGGCACGGGTATGTAAATTATAGCACAGGGAATACAGTCAATAACATTGTAAAACCATGCGTGGTGTCAGACAGGCACTAGACTTAATCAGGGTGACCATCTCATAAGTTATATAAATGTCTAATAATCACTACATTGGTACAGCTGAAAGCAATATAATCCTGAAGTCAACTATAATTAAAAACAAAAAATTATTTAAAAAATTTTAAAATACCGTTTAAAAACAGTACCAAAACTTTGACCTAGCAATGCTCTACCTAGAAATCTCCCCCGAACACACCCATCCAGATGTGTAGGGACACACACAGAAGGAAGATCACTGCAACGTGTTTTGCATAGCAGGACTGTGAAGGCCACCCACACATCCATCAACAGGGGAGTGATTAGGCGAATTATAATCTGCTCAGCCTATAAAGTACTATGTGGTCGATTTTAAAAAGAATGGCTCTTTCCCTGCCACCGTGGAGCTGCGCGGAGGCTTGGGTACATTCAAGATTCGGCTGCACCTATAACCTGCCTCCACCGCCGAGGAAGGCATTGTCGCTGGAGGTGTCATGGGCGTGAATACTGGCTTACAAGAGGGGAGGAAGGCCACTCTCAGCCACAATGGCCTAGTGCGTGGGACTCGAGAAGCCGCCAAGGCCTTAGGCAAGTACCAAGCCCACCTTCATGTGCTTGCATCCAGCTGGGATGCAGGTCAGGCTGGCGGAGGCCCGGAACACCAAGCCAACCTGAGGAAGGTTGACGACAACCAGAAACTAAGGGGCCGGGTAGGTCTGCAAAATTAAAAGAAAGGGAAAGGCCTGCAAGGCAGCGGGTTGCTGTTGTGTGGTGGTCAAGGACTACGGCAAAGAGCCTCAGGCGAAGAGGACTTCCAGTGCAAGAAACAAACAAAATAAACTTGGCTTTTGTTTCTCAAAAAAATAAAATAAATAAAAGAATGAGGTAGAGCTCTTTGTACTGACATGAGTGAATCTCAAAATTCCAAGCCTCCTTTTGTTCCTAACAGCCCAGCCAGGGGCTTGCTGGGCCCCGCTCGCACGGGCTCCTGAGAGCTGGCTGTGGTCATCTTCTCCCAGTTCCACGCTGCTGACTGTGTATCGGTGGCTTGAAATCAGCCATGGTGGGAGTATTTATACCATGGAAATTAGAAAACGCTACGGATCAAGGCCTTTTTCCCCCAAGAGAGCCAGATGGTAAACATTTGCCAGCACGCCTCTGAATGCCTATGCCTTTGTGGCGTGTGTCAGAGGGTCTGGAAGGAAACCTAACGGGTCGCTGACAGGCAGCTCTGCAGATGGTCAGGGCTGGGCTCTGGAGCCAGATACCTGGGGCCTGGTCCAGGCTCCAACACTTACAACCTGTGAGGCCTCGGGCAAGTCATGTAACCTCTCTGAGCCTCAGTTTCCCCGTCTGTGAAGTGGCGATGATAGTGCCCACCTCCTGGGGTTGTTGTCGGGAGGAGGAGCAGTGCTCGGCACAGAGGAAATGCCCAGAGAATGTTAGCATCACCTCGGGAGACGGGGGTAAGAGAATGGCGGAGACCTTTGCATTTACTTTCTTTGTATCTGTACTACCTAAGAGTTTTACAAGCACACATTCCTTTGGTATTCAAACAAAACCCCCCAAAATAAAACCAACACAGCCAATTTAAAAAGTGCTCAGGGTATCCCTCCTCCTCCCATCCTCCACTTCCACCCCCTACTCACCATCAGTGAAAAGAGGTTCGGGTAGCTTTCGGAAGAAGGACTTGAGTAGGCTGCTGATCACGTTGAGGTCTTGCCAGCGCTGGAGAGGGTGGGTGCAAAGAGGTCAGGCCACAGGGAGGTCCGGCCCAGGTGCCGAAGCCCCCGTGCTAGTCCAGCCCTGCCGCCCGGGCCAGCCTGGCCCAGGCCCTCCCAGGGGTCTACTTACACCAAGCTCTGCCCAGGGACCTCTGAGCTAAGAAGACTCATCCAGGGCAACAGAACAGAGTCCCCAGCTAGGTCCTAGTGCCCTGCCCGCCCGGCCCCAGTCCTTCCCTGCTCCAGCCAGCCCAGTGAGCTCCAAGATTTGCCCATCCCCAGAAAGTACCACGTGCCTTCTCTGGTACCTGTAAGGGACAGAAGTAAGCGAAACCCACCCCCTCCATGAGCCTGCCCACTGGACCTCCATTGTGCCTACTCAGTGCCAACTCCAGCTTCCCCGTGCTCCCCATTGAGCAGAGTCATCCTTGGACACCTCTTTCCTTACCCCTGACAGTTAAAAGGTCTACGCTAGTAGTTCTCAACCAGGGTGATTCTGCCCCCCCAGGACATTTGGCTTCTGGAACCATTTTGTTTTTCACAACTAGGGGGTGTCACTGGCATCTAGTGGGTAGAGGCCAAGGATGTTGTTAAACCTCCTCCGATTAACAGGACAACCTCCTACAACAAAGAATTATTCTGTCCAAAGCGTCACGGTTGAGAAAACTCTAATCTAAATAAATGGTTGCTGAACACAAGAATGAACAATAGGGTCGTTTCCCCTTCTTTCCACCAGGTGGCACCATCAGCCAACATAAAGTCTAGAAGGACAACCTTGATGAGAACCCAGGAACTCCTGAGCCTAAAACCAGACAGACACACAACAGGGACATCCAACTTGATACTATACACAAAGACACACAGCACGACAATATACAAAATCATTACAATGAATCCACAGCTTAATGTCCAGCCATCCCATAAACACTAACCTCCCACAGCCTGAACAGGAGTTAGATTCCACCCCTCACGCGAAGCTTAACTTACAGCACTGCACCCCCCTCCCCCCACCACCAACAAATGACACCACTGATATCTACGGCAAACCACACACCCAAAACACCCAATACGCCACCACTGCTAGGCCCTCTTCTCCCTAGCTCAGGCTCAGCTAATGTGCTTCAGTGCATACCCATCTCTACCCAGTGCAGCAACTGCCTGCCTCCCTCCATGACCTCCTGGCCCTGCTGCGTGAGCCTTCTCATTTCCCAGCGGCCAAACCCAAGGCCTTGCCCTGTATTTCTCGACCCCTCCTATGTGCACGTATCCACCCCTCAGCCCCAGCCTCATCTGCGCTCCCCTCTGCTTCTGCCCACTCTGAGCCTGGCCCTGGCACCCCTGACACCCACCCTCCCCTCAAAGAGCAGCTCCCTCCATCATCTCACCTCCAAGTCCCAGCATGACCCCATGCCCACTCATCAGTCCACTCTTGGCTTAGTATTGGATCACGCCATCACCCCCATGTGAGAGACTCATCATCGCCCCAAATCCAATGGGGCCACTGCCTGCCACAGCCTCGCTCTCCTGTCCTGTTTCCCAGTGTTTGCCGGGGATAGATACTACCAGCCTCCAGCTCAGACTTTTGACTCCTCGTGTCCCTCCTTCTTCCCTCTCACGGAACCAACGCTCAGGGCTGCGCCTGCCCCTCCTCCGCTCTTTGAGGACTGCTGAGTCCACTGCCGGTGTTCCAGCGATCCCTTCCCCGGACGCCCTGCTCAGGGTCTTCCTCACTCACATCTGTTTGTTAGGTTTAAGGTGAAGCACCACTCTTTCTCAAACCCCACTCTCATTTTATGCCTCCCTGGCTGCAGACCCATCGAAGGCTTCCTATTATCCACTGGATCAAGGTCAAAGGCTTCAGGGAAGCCGTCGAAAGCCCTCTGTCCCCTGCCCTGGGCTTCGCCTTCCTCGCTGCCAAGCCCCGCAAGGGGAAAGGGTCCATCCCCTGTCCCAACACTCGGCTCCTTCTCTGGGATTTCAGAAGACGCCATCATGCCCTGCCTGGACTGCCTTCCTGTCCACACGCCGCCCCCCTCCCCCATTCATCCTTCAAATACTCGAACACTCAAGCCTACCATCTGCTCCGACAGCCTCTCCTTCCTCGTCACACAATCTGGTCCTTGTTGAGAGATCAGCCTTTTCTCTTGCCCACGATTTCACACACACACTCCTCCGGTCTCCTCATTCCCTTCCCCAGGGCGGGAAGACAGCCATGTATCACATGAGGCTTCATGGCATGTGACTCATGGGACTTCATTGCCCAGGCTTACAGTTTCCAAAAACCTCTTTTTCAGCAGAGCCCATTTTGTCCAACAGAATCATACATGAAAACCCAATACATCAGGGTTGTCCCAAGTCAAGTAAGGCCACAGTCCGAGAACACTGGTCCTGCTAAAAACTCTTGAGTGTAGCTGTCAGATGCCTGAGCTGGTCTTGCCTTATGTGATGAGACTCTTCTCTTCCTACCTTGCAGCCCCCATAATTCTGGCCACTCCAGAAAACACCGTATACTTCCCTTCTTCTAAGCCAGCAGTCTATAACCCATGGCCCATGAGTGAAATCCACCCAGCAGCCAGTTTCTGCAGAGTCCTTGAGCTAACAATGGATTTTCTTTTTTTTTTAAGATTTTATTTATTTATTTTTAGAGAGGGGAAGGGAGGGAGATAGAGAGGAAGAGAAATAGCAATATGCGGTTACCTCTTGCGTCCCCCTACTGGGGACCTGGCCCACAACCCAGGCATGTGCCTTGACTGGGAATCGAACCAGCGACCCTTTGGTTCACAGACCAGCACTCGATCCACTGAGCCACACCAGCTAGGGCTGGATTTTACATTTTTAAAGGATTGTAAAGAACAAATAGAAGAAAGAGGAGAAACGTACGCAATGGGGACTCTACGGTAACCAAAGGCTAAAATATTTAGTACCTGGCTCTTTACAGAGAGGGTACAATATGTTGACTGATGGCAAACCAGAGTCCACGCCTTTGCCCAGGCCATTTCTTCTGCCTGGAGTGCCCTCACCTGGCTTTCTCGGGCTTTCCGTGAACTCTACTCATCCTCAAGGCCCAAAGCCCTGTGGCTAGTGAGCCTCTGCCTTGGGGTCGTCTAGGCCCTGACTGCATCTGTTTGCTCAGCTTCCGTTCGGGCGATGCCCATCCTCAGGGCTGGCCGGCAAGGGCAAGTCCCGTCTTGCCCATCGTGGTGCCCAGGGTGTGATGAACACAGCAGACACACATACCCCAGCCTGGCCCCTCTCCCCCGGCGCCCCCAGCCACGCCCACCTCATCTTGCAGGTTGATGTCACTGGGCCCGCGGTTAAGCTGCTCCTGCAGGCTGCACACCACGGCATTGTTGCCCGGCACTCGGTAAATGCCTGTGGACTCCAGCCCTCGTGCCTCCACAATGCGACAGCACGCGGCCACGATCAGGGGGACATGCTGGGGAAACAGGCAGGGCGGGGGCGTCAGGGAGGGCGAGGGCAGCTTTCTCCACCAGTGGTCCAGAGGGGGCGGGGAGGCCAAGGCGGGGGCAGTACAAGCCCCAGCTGCCGCCAGGGACCCTATAAGAGGACAAAAGGCCCTCGCTGCCTCCAGTCTAAGAGCTAGAGATAACGCCTAAGGCTCGCCCTGGTCTGACAAGGGGCACTGGCCAGGGGTCAGGGACTTCCAGGTGCCTCGGCTCTGCTGCTCCCGCTCTGGGCTTCCCCAGCGGTGTCAGTGAGGCGAGGTGGACAGCTACTTCCAAAGTCCCTTGCAGCTCTGGCTCCCTCTCCCTGCGCCGGCTCTGCAGCGCGGCAGGGACCCACCTGGTTCTCTGTGGCTGGCTGGCACTCCTCCAACCGGACCCCAAATGCCCTGGGGACCACCTTCTTATTCTTCTTGATGATGTTTATGCCCCAGGGACTTTTGGAGGCGGCAACATTGTCATCTGGAGGGGGGCGCAGAAAACACCAGGATGAACTGAGCCCAGGGAAGGGCAGCAACTGCATTCACCCACCGTATTTACACACGTTTGGACATACGGGGACTCTGTCAGAGAAGCCACTGGGATGCTGAGGGCTGATGGAAAATTGTACACCAAGTGCAAAGGCCAAAGGGATATGGGTGTTCACCCTGGAGAAGAGAGGCCTCAGAATTACGTAGGGACTTCGGTGTGGCCTCCAGGGCAAACACAACAAGGTCAGAGCCACGGGTTCTGGTGCAATCAAAGGAAGAACTTTCTAACAGCCAAGAGCGTGTGAAGATGGAAAAGGCTGCTTCCTGAGAGGATGAGCCTTCCGCCCCTAAAGGGACACAGCAGAGGCTATCCAGCAGGGAAATCTTAGAAGGAAACCAGGCTCCAGACCCTTCCAGTCCCGAGACTCTGAGAGCCCCAGATCCTCACAGGCAAACACCCATGGGCAGACACACCGTGATAGCCCTGGTACACACACCCACACCCACACCCCCCACACCCACACGCACGCTCACAAGCCCTCTGTTCCCTTGCAGACCCACAGAGCTGATCACAGCCTCCCACCCACATGCACATCACTCCCTTGGCAGCCACGTCCTACCCTTGCTCCCTGCAGGCTGGTCCTGAGTCCTGATGCCACGGGCTGCGCTCTGTTTGAGGAACTCAGACTTGAGCCCTGCCAGGCCACGAGAGCCTTTTGGGGAAGAATCTGCTTTGGGCCCAGAGCTATGGCTGCACAGGAAAAGGGGGAAAGGAGGGGTCTTCATCTAGGTGACCCAGCATGTCACCTGCCCTGGTTTCCCGCCACTGTGGAGCTCCCATCTGCCCCTGAGCAAACACTTTGTGCCCTTCTGGGGACTGTCGCCCTCCCCACCCCCCAGCAGGCGGCCACTCAGGGGCTGCCCTCCGGCCTGGAGGTGAGCCGGGATGAGTGCTCCCCGCCCCCACCCCACAGCCAGGACTGCCCCAGGTGCGCCGCGCTCACCTCACTTTTCGGTAATCATTAAGCTTCTTGCTGATCAGAGCTTGGTTGGCACAGCCGGGGTCCTGGAGGAGGCAGAAGAGAGAGCAGATGTGGTCAGTGCTCAAAGCCAGTCCATGCCAGGACTCCTCCCTGCCTCCCCTTGCCTCCATCTGCCAGCTGGAGGGCACAGACCCCAGAGCGAGAAAGACCAGGGCTGGACTCCTGAGCACCCCTTCACCGGCCGTGCAGCCGTGGGAAATCCACTTAGCTCCTCTGAGCCTCAGTCTCCTCGGTAGTAACACGGAAGGGGTAACACAGCGACCTCAGGGTTTGGGTGCGGAATTGCACACACAGTGCCCGTCATGGTCCTGCCTGGGCACAAGAGAGGCGCCCCAGGGGGGGCAGCTATTGCGATAATGAAGGTGGCCTGGGACCCCTGACCATGCCCTGCTGGGGACAGTCCAGCCAGGACGCCCACAGCAGGGACCCAGATTCCAGGTACTTTCCTCCTTGCGGTGAGGAAAGACAATGTCCTGGGGAGGGCAGGGCCCGGTTCAGTGACCTGGTGCGTCCTCTACAAGAGGGTCTGCAGCCCACAGGCCGTGTGCTAACAGCCCGCCCCCGCAGCCAGAGCGGGTGCCCCCTGGACCGGCCCCCATGCCCAGGACCCCCACAAAACTTTGTGCAGGTTTATCGAGATACTTTTGTGTGGGCACGCGGCCGAGGAGGGGCCGGTGGGGGTGGAAACCCTAGCCCGGGCCCTGGTGTGCAGCCGCCTAGGAAGGGGCGACATTTTTTTAATTCTCCTAAAGTCCCTGCCAAAGCCTTGGCTCAGTCCCGGCTGCCCGCTGCCAAAGGCCAAGCCTCTTGGCCTCCTCCCAAGGTCAATGTGTTCATGTCCCTGCAGACAGGCCAGCCCTGTCAGAAGGGCCGGCCACAGTGCTGGCACAGGGGCACCTCATTCTGTAACATGCTCCCTAGGAAACACAGACACACCACTGAACCTGCAGCAAGAAGCCGAGGATGGCCTGGAGCTGACCTCTCTGTGCCACAGCCTTCCATCATAACAATAATTATTAACAATAATAATAATTACTATCATTCCTACGGTTATTATTGTTACTGCCAGTCATGCCACACTAAACACACCAGGTGCTCTGCGAGCCACTGTGTATTTTCTCTTCACACCAAACCCTAGGTGGGTACAGCTGTTAACCCAGTTTATGGAAGAGGGGACTGAGGCTCCAAGTGATGAAGGGAGGTCCACGACAGGTGAGAGGTGGCCCTGGGCTCTGCCCTGGCCTCCCTGGCCCCGTGGGGGCTGGGCGGGGCCCTCACCTCGCCCTCGGCCCTGCTGTTCTCTCTGATAGCTCTGATCCAGCCCAGCATGTCATCCCGGTCCTCAGCCTGAAAGAGATATTCACAGAAGTCAGCGGTGGTCAGCCGGAACACGTGCCTCCTCTTGGTCTCGCTGTAGGAGATGTCCACCAGGCAGGAGCCGATGCCGACGGGCGCCGCCTCGTCCTCACCTGCGACGGCCGCCGCCCCCGCCGCTGCCGGCCCGGGCTCCCGCCGCTCCTTGCTCAGCAAGAGGGAGCGCGCCCGCAGCACGGCATACACCTGCTTCCACTGGCGCAGGCCGCCGCCCACTTTCTGCAGGGAGACACGAGGAGGAAGGGGAGAGATAGGAGGAGGAGGGTATGAGAGGCCAGGCCTGCCTCCCCGCCCCAGAGCCCGGAGGGGCGGGTGGGGGGGGTGGCTAGAAGCTGTAGACAGTGGACACCCCGTTGCCCACCAGGAGCCCCCCTGCTTCACACCAGTGGGAACCTGGGCAGCCTCGTGCCCACAGTCCTCCAGCTCTCTCAGCCCCTCACCTGCCTGGACACCCCTACCCATTGTTCTCAGTCTCCCCAGAGGGTCCGAAACCTTCTCTTTAAAGACTAGCATCCTTACGGACTGGCATCCACACTCCTCTGGC